>PVLD010005750.1:0-108409 GCA_004027595.1 Dinomys branickii
GGCTTTCCCACGTCTCGCCCCGGCAGCCTGGTCTGCCCTACCACATCTCCCCCGGCATCTCAGAGAAATACGCCCAGTTTAAACTTCCCAGCCGAGGTCCCGGCATTCACGCTCGCCAAGTCTGTCTCGAGCTGGTGGTGTTTATTAAGGAGGTTCGCTCCCTTGCTGCTCACCTGGTCGCCATCTTCCCCGGATCTCCAAGAGTAAGAATTTTAAATAAATAAAGGCTGTTACTCATTTACTTTACACCTCTGTGCTGTTATCCTTTACTAGTGTCATGGGAATAGTCCTTGTTTGGTTTGTTTACCTTTCTCTTTTAAAAATATTTTTTAGTCGTACACATTTGTAATATATACTGTTTACATTCCTTCTGGGAAACTGATACATGTACATAATACATTCTGATTCTTTTTTGTTTCTTCTTCCTGGTTTCCTCAGTCCTTCCATCTTGTGATCACTTTCTCCTTTTAGAAATATCTACCTCCCCACTTCCTGTCGTCTGTCTTTTAGTTTGCACTCTGTTTATGCTTTGCATTCTCATGTGAGAGAAGTCATGCAATAATTAATTTTGTGTGTCTGATTTACTTCACTTAATATTATGGTCCCAGAGTGCATCCATTTTGCTACAAATGATATAAATGTATCTTTCCTTATGACAGAGGTTTGCTCCACTGCCTGTAAAAACCACATATTCTTTATCCATTCACTTGTTGATGGACATACAGGCCACCTCCGGGATTTAACTATTATGAATTGTGCTGCTATAGATATGGGTGTTATGGTTGATACATTGTGTCAACTTGAGTCTAGAAGCTTAACTAAATAACTCAGTGTTTCTACATCCTGGGGTGAAAAGGACGTGCCCTTCCTGCTCTAGGATGTTGTTTATTGTGTCAACTTGAGAAGTTTAGAAGGTTAACTATGTGACTCAGTAGCGAACCAGGGCTCTAACTTTGTATTCATCATGAGTCTGTGCAGGAGGAGGGCATGGAGATGGTGCGGGCATGGGCTGATAGCTGGCACACAATGTAAGGGAGGAAAAGTGGCTTGCTTCCCCTTTTGTGCTCTTGTTGCTTTTGCTATCTTGTGCTGCCTTGAAGTGTTGCCCTTGGGCCTTGCCACTCTGCCTTGGAGTTGGCTGATTATAGGCTGAAACCTCCACAAACTGTAAGCTAAATAAACCTTTCCTTCCTCAATTTTGAGTGTTGGGTATTTTGTCTTAGGAATGATAGAAAAGTAACCAATACAATGGGTGTGCATGTATCCTGGTAAAATGATGTCTTTAATGCTTTCAGGAGGATACCTAGAAGGGGAATAGCTGAATCAAATAGAGCTTCTGATTACATTTTTTTTTTAGGAATCTCCATACTTATTTCCAAAGTGATAGCATTCATTTATATTCTCATCAACATTATAGAAATGTTTCTTTCATCCTGAAGTATCTGTAGCATTTATCATTTGGTTTCTTGATGATGGACATTCTTTTGGGGATAAGATAGAATTCCAGTTTTGTTTTAATTTACATTTCTGTAATGTCCAGTTATGGTTGGCATTTCTTCATATATTTATTGGCCATTTGTACTTCTTTTCTGAAGTGTCTGTTCATTTCACGTGCCCAATTTTTGATTGGGTCTTTTATTTTGTGTTGTCTAATTTTGTGTGTTCCTTATATATATTCTAGGTATATTCCTCTGTCTGAGAAATAACTAGTAACATTTATTCCATTCTGTAGGTTCTCTTTTCACTTTATTGGTTATTTCTTTGCTATGTAGATATTAATTTCATATTAATTCCTTTGGTGATTTTTTTTAGTACCATTTCCTACACAACTGGATTTCTGTTCAGAAAGTCCTTACCTCTGTCTATCATGTCAAAGTGGTGCCTGTTTTATCTTTCAGCAGGTTAAGTTTTCCTGTTTTAACATTTAGTTCTTTGATCCATTTTGATTTTAGTTTAGTACATAATGAAAGACACAGATGTATATTCAATCACCTGCATGTGGATAGCCAGTTTTCCCAACACCTTTTATTAAAGAGGTTATCTTTCCTCTAGTGTATGTACTGGGCCCCTTTGTCATAGATCAAATAGTTTAATGTGCTTGAGGATGTTTCTTCATCCTCTTTCTGTTACATTTATACTCAAGTCTGTTTTTATGTCAGCACCATGTTGTTTTTATCATTGTAGGTTTATAATATAACTTCAAATTGAAGGTTATGTTATCTCCTGCTTTGCTTTTGTTACCCAGGATTGCTTTTGCTAGTCTAGGTGTCTTCTGACTCCATATGAACTTTAGGATACTTTCTCCAGTTCTGTGAAGAATTGTGTTAGAATTTTAATTGAAATTACATTAAATGTGTATATCAATTTTAGAAGTATAGCCATATTGATTGTAACCAGGAACAGGGGATACCTTCCATTTTATGACTCCTCTTTCATTTCATTTTTCAGAGTGCTGTAGTTTTCATTGTAGAGGGCTTTCAGTGCACTAATTAGTTTAATTTCTAAGTTTATCATTTTTGGGGGTGCTATTTAAAAGATATTTTTACCTAATTTCAGTGAGTTCATTATTAGTTAACAGAAATGCTAACGATTTTTGTGTGTTGATTTTGTATCTCGCTACATTACTGAATTTCATCATTAATTCTAAGAATACTTTGGTGGATTTTAAAAAATTTGGTCTTCCATATAGAAAATTATATCATTTATGAATGATACTTGGCATTCTTCCTTTCTTATGTGTATCCCTTTTATTTCTTTTTCTTGCCTAATTCCTTTTGCTAATTTTTCACATACTGTGTTGAAAAGGAGTGGTGACAGTGGACATCCTCTTCTTGTTCCTGATTTTAGAGGGAGTACTTTTAGCTTTTCCCCATTTAATATGATGTTGGCAAAAGGTTTGTCAGAAATGGCTTTTATCAAATTGAGACAAGGTCCTTCTATACCTATTTTCTTCAGTGTTTTTTATCATGAAAGGATGTTTCTGCTTCTACTGAGATGATAATGTAATTTTATCCTTGCTTCTGTTTCTGTATTACAATTATTGATTTGTGTATCTTGAACTATCCTTGCATCCCTGGTTATGAATTCTTTTTGGTTAAATGTATGATCTTTTAAATGATTATTTGCATTCTATTTGCCTGCTCCTTGTTGAGAGTTTTAACATCTCTCTCTATATTTTGGTGTTTTGATACATATTCTTGCTATGTAGTTCAAGCTGTCCTTGAACTCACTTATAATGAAGGGTGGCCTTGGACTCAAGGTGATTCCCCTGTTCCTGAGTACTGGTGTAACAATCATGTATCACTATGCCTGGTACCTCTATATTTAGTTTAGTAGTTTAAGTGATTGGTTTATAGTTTTCTTTTTTTTTTTTTATTAAATCTTTGTCTGGTTTTGGAATCAGGGTAATGGTAGGTTCCAGAAATGATCCAGAGTACTTCTTCCTTTTCAGTTTTATTAAAAAGCTTGAGGAGTATAGGTGTTACATCTTCAGTGAAGTTTTTGTAGAAGTCATCAGTGAACTTATCCAGACTTCAGGTCTTCTTAGATGTAGTTTCTTTTTATTAGTGCTTCAATTTCATTGCCTTTTATGGGTTATTCAGGGTTTTAAAATCTTCTTGGTTCAATTTTTGTAAATCATATACATGTACAAGAATCTATCTCTTCTGAATTCTCCAATTCATTGGCATACATGTTTGTGATGTAGTTGTCAATAATGTTTTTGATTTTGGTAGGGTCTTTTGTGACTTCACATTTTTAATTTCTAATTGTACTTTTAAAAATTTCTCCATTTATTGGATAGATTGGCTGAAGGTTGTCTGTTTTGTTTTTCAAAGAACTAGCTTTTAGTTGTATTAATTCTTTATATCTTGGGGGAGTCTCAATTTTATTGATTTCTGCTCCTATCCTTACAGGTCACTTCCATGTACTTGCTTAAGTTTTAGATTGCTTTTTAGGACCTTGAGATGCATCAAGTTATTTATTGGGGATCACTCTGTTTTATGTGATGTGGGGCATTCACAACTATAAACTTTTAGGATGGTTTTTTTGTGTACTGCAAGATCTGCTATGCTGTACTGCATTATCATTTAGTTTTAGAAAGTGTCTTATTTCTTCCTTGATTTCTTCTATAACTCATTGTTTAGTTAGGAGTGTATTGTTTAATTTCCATAATTCCTGTGTTTTGTCATTGATTTCTAATTTCATTGTGCTGTGGTCTGATAATAAGCATGGTATAATTTCAGTTCTCTTGCATTTCATTGTTGGTTAGTTTATAGTCCATTTTAGAGAAAGTTCCATGTGCTGTTGAAAAAAATGAGTATTCTTTCGTTGTTGGATGGAACACTCTGTAGATAACTATTAAATTTATTTGTTCAAAGGTTTCATCCAATTCTGACATTTCTTTGTTGTTTGTTGTCTATTTCTGACACTGGGGTATTGAGGACCCCAACTATAACTGTATTAATGTTTATCTGATGTTTTATGTCCAGTAGCATTTATTTTATGAAAATGAGTGCACCGTTGTTCAGTGCATATATATTAACATCTCTTATCTTTTCCTTTTGGATTTTTCCTGACCAATATGTAATGACCTGCTTTGCTTCTTTTGATCCATTTTGACTGGAAGTCTACTTTGTCTGACCATAGAATAGTTTTCTGCTTTTTTTCAGGTTTCTGTTGCATAGAAGACTGTTTTTCATCCTTTGATTTTTTTGTCTATGAGTTTATTTTTGGGTAAGTGTGTTTCTTATATACAGCATAACATAAGATTTTGTTTCTTCATCCATTGTTTCAATCTAGGTCTTTTGATTGAGGAATTGAGGCCATTGACAGTGAGTTATTTTTGATAGGTATAGAGTTATTCTTTACCTTGCTGTACTTTTCTGTTGCCAATTCCTTCTTTTCCTTCTATGTAACTTCTCCTCCTGCCTGATATTTTCATTCTATTAGACTTTTTGTCGTAATTAACTTCATTACTTCTTTTTAGGGCAGTGGTGATGAACGTATGGTACATGTGTTATTTGTTTTTAAGATAAAACTATTAGTGTATGAATTTTTAAAGACATAAACTTCAGTATTCAGGTTTAATTGCATGTTGGCACTTTGCAGTAAGTAAGTATGTGCTGAGTTGCAGTTTGGGCACTCATTTCCAAAAGGTTCACCATCATTTTCTAGGGTATTTTAAGAATTTTTAAAAATTCTGATTTGGTAGTTATGAATTTCTTTAGTTGCTATTTATCATGAAAGTATTTTATTTCTTCATAAAATTTGAAGATGGTTTGTAGGTTATGGCAGCCTGGGTTGTGAATTGTTTTCAGGGGCCTGACACACATCACTCAAACTCTCCTGGTCTTTAGAGTTTGCATTGAGAGATCTGCTGTGATTTTAATGGGTTTTCCTGCATAAGCAATTTGTCGCTTTTCTTTAACTGCTTTGAAGATTCTGTGCTTGTGTTGAACTTCTGAGTTTCAACTATGCTATGTAGTAAAGAGATTCTTATCTAATCATGGTTATTTGAGTTTCTACTTGCCTCACTTATCTGTACCTTAAATTATTTTACCTTATTTGAAAAGTTTTCAGCTAGTATTTTAATGAATAGGTTTTGTATGCTGTGTGTATTATCTTCTGATATTTCAGTAATTAATCTTAGACTAATCTTTGTGTCATCTAAAAGGTATTTGATCTATTTTTCATGTTTTCATGTTCTGTTTTAAAGGTAGGTCTCATTATATTTCATTAACTGGTCACTGACAACAGCCCTGTTTTCTACTTCTGAGCTTTGGCCTGTCTCCACAGTGATCACTTCTGGTGCCCACACTCTTGATGGAATTTTTAATCTCCTGAATTACGACTTAGAGCCCATTTATGGACTGTAAATCTTCACTTGATCTTAGCCAAAAGGCCGAGAAGCAATGGACTGTAAATCTTTTCTATGCTAGTCATGCATGTTTTTCATTATTTTGTTTAGCTTTTTTATCTTTTTATTAGTGTAGTCTTTAAGCTTGCTGATGATTTTGTTTAATTGGCCCAGTAGCTTATTACTTTTATCTTCTATGAGCTTGCTAAATGCCTTATTTCCCCTGGTATTTCAAATAATTTGTGAGTGAGGCTTTTGTTTTTCTCCCATATTAATCAGCTTTGTGGGAGTTGGGTGTTTTTGGAGGTATTTTGTTGACTTGTCTTCTCATGTTTCAATTTTTTGTTTGTTTTGTGTTGAGGCTTGTGGGTTGTCATGGAATTTTTTCTTCTAGTAGGGAGTCCTGTTTAGCTGATGTTTGCTTTTGAGTGGTGTTCTCTCAGCAAGGCCAACTACTGGTATTTGCTTCTGTGCCAGGAGCAATCATCTCCACTTACTTGTGGTGAGAGGTTGCATAATATTGCCCTGTACTCAGTTCTCCCAGAATGGACCACAGTATTATTGATGACCCCAAGGCAATCTAATATTGACAGCTCAAGGAAACTAATTAATAGCAACAGCTATGTCAACGTGTTTATAGTAATAAAATCAGCATCAATTTTAGCATATTAGAAACTATGCTTATAAACCATTAGAACCAATAACATACCACACTTGTCCATAGAAACAAGATCTATAATTATAGTATGAATAGTAAAAAATACAAATAATTAGCCATTATTGACCTACTATAAATATCCACTAAATGAAACTCCTTTGCCTCTGCTAACAATAGCATAGTATTCAATAGCAATTGTGTAACACTGGCTATTTATTTAGAGATTCATAAAGCTTTGTGGTTATACTAGTAAAGGTGAAGCGAGGGGGAACCAGAGGATGAAGAAAGAACTTCTGGAGCACTCAGGCCCTCTCACATGGGCTCTGCTCCTCTGCTTCTCTACTCAGATGGGCTCTCTCATGTGAGTGTGGGCCACTCCTCTCACTGGGGTGGGCTGTCTCAATAGGGGTGGTCACCACTGTTCTGATGCTGGTTGGCTCTATCATGTGAGTGCAGTTAGGCTCTCTTCAGAAGTGGGACTGTCTGTAGTCCTTAGACTATGAGTTTTTGAGGTGCCTTTCTGCACCAGAGACCCCTTTGTTCATTACCCTAGGGATTATTGTTAGCATCCACAACACAGTGTGTCCTTGTGTTGTGATGCTTCCGTGGGCAGATGGAGAATGTGATTATCCCTCTCATCTCTACTGGATGAAGGGTGGAGGTTAGAGGGGCAAGGACTGCTGGATTTAATGTCTCCAGTCATGAAGTGTGATTGCTCCCTTCTCTCCTTAGTGCTGTCCTCAACCAAGATTAGATCAGTTGGTTCTTTCTTACCTCTTCTGCCCCATGCTTTGGGGAAACAAAATGTAGCCCCAGTTTGGAGTTGGTAGGTAGGTGTGCCTTTGTAGCAGGGGTGCTCCTCATTGGGTGGGGAAGCTCCTAGCCATGTGGGGAAGGGGGTCTCATCTCTCCCACATGGTTCTTTTATTTTTGTGCTTTCTCAGATGAAAGGTAGAAGACTATATTTTTCTTCTTTCCAAGGGCATTGCCTGCATCCACGATAAGGCCACTTTTGTGGGGAAACAAATTACAGGGCTGGCCAGAAGTTGGCAGGTGGGCCCAAACAGACAGTGGAATCCACTGCATGCAGCTTCTGGCTCTTCCCATCAGTCATGGCTGTTGCTGGTGCTTCCTATTATATGATGTGGCTATTGGTTCTTCTCATTGCATGACACACTTGCTTGGGGATAGTCATTTGTAATCGGCCTTTGCTCTGGTGTCACTTACCCAACCTATCCTTCCAGTAGGCAGGTATATGGAGGCTGACAATAATATGCAAATAGAGCCTTATGCACAGACATTTTAACCACTTAACAGTTTACCCTATCACCGGTGCATTTGTTTGCATACTGACTATCCTGAGCATCACTCAGGCAGGTGTCATGTCAAACAGTTGACTCTTGCATTGAATAAATTTGATAAACTTTTCATTTTCATATTCCTCACTATATTATCTTATAAATGAATTTCTGATTAAAACCTTTTTATTGACTCTGATTTGTTGCTAAGCCAGTAATTCATGTTTTGCATCATTCTGTTTAGCTTGTCTAGCTTTTTATTAATGTCTTCTTAAATCTCTTGGATCACTTTGCTTATTACTTCCATTATGTGTTTAGTTATATCTTCTTTAATCACAGTGACTACTTCCTTGATCTATTTCCTAACCTTTTCTATTACTTCTTTCAGTAATTTGGGTGTGTGACTTATACTGTTCTGCCTCTAGTTGCCCCCTGGATTGACTTTAGGGGGAGTTGGGAGTTTTGGTTGGCATTTTATTGTCTTGTTTTCTCATGATTCTGTTGCAAATTTTTGTTTGTTGGTATTTTTTTATGCTGAGGTTTCTATAACTCCAGACATACTCAGCCACACCTTTATTGGAAGAAAGATAGCTTCTTTAAAAAGTAGTGCTGGAAAAACTGGCTTTCTGCATACCAAAGATTAAAACTATACCCATATCTTTCACTATGCACTAAACTAAAATTGAAATTGATCAAAGATTTAAACATTGAAACAGAAGTATTAAATCCACTGGAAGAATAGGTAGAACTCTTGAAGACACTGGTGTAGGCAAAGACTTTATATACTGATAACTATCGCTAAGAATCAACAACTAGGATCTCATTAAAAAGCTTTTGCACAGTAAGAGAAACTACTAATGGAGTGAAGAGACAACTCACAGTGTGAGAAAACATTTTTGCCAGCTGTTCCTCAGACACAAAGGACTAATATCTAGAGTGTATATATGATTTTTTTGGCAGTACCGGGAATCAAACTCAGGACCTTGTGCTTGCCAGGCAGGCACTTATTCCACTGAGCTATATCTCCAGCCCTTAGATTATATAAAGAACTAAAAAAACCCAGACCCCCAAAATTTAAAGACCAAGTCCAAAATTGGGCATCTGAAATGAATAGATATTTCTCAGAGGAAGTAGGAATGGCAAATAAGTATATGAAAAAAATGTTCAACATCACTGGTCATTCAAGAGATATAAAGTAAAATAACACTGAGATTCCATCTCACTCCAGAAAGAGTTGCTGTTATCAAGAAATCAACTAATAACAAATGCTGGTGGGGCTGAAGGGAAGGAACCCTTCTTCACTGTTGGTGAGAGGATAGACTAGTGCAACCAGTGTGGAAATCATTGTGGAGATTCCTCAAAAAACTAAAACTAGAGGTTCCATCCAACCCAGCTATTCCCTCTTCTGGTATCTTTCCAAAAGAATTCTAAGCATCATATCGCAACAATATATGCACACTCATGTTTATAGAAGCACAGTTTGTAATAGCTAATTTTCGGAAACAGCCCAAATGCCCATCAGTAGATGATTGGATAAAGAAGGTGTGGTTTCTTTATACAATGGAGTACTACTCAGCCATAGAGAAGTACATACTTGAGATATTTCAAGGTAAATGGGTATACTGTGAGACCATACTCTGGAGTGAAATAAGATGAACATACATATGTAAATATTACATTGTTTCTTCACTGTGAGCAACTAAAAGTGTAAATAAGGCCCAAAATATACACAGATGTGGTGGAATAGGAAGAACATGTTCAAATGGAAATGGAGCTACGAAAAGGTAGGGGGAAAGGAAGGATGGCAAAAGAAAAAAAATGCGAAAGGAAGGAAAAATGGAAACAAAGCTTTGATGCTGAGGTTTCCGGGTGCTTATATTGTAAAGACTTTGTTACTAGAAGTCTTTTAAAATGCTTTCAGTAAAGTACTTTGAGCATGGCTTACTATAGTTCTTTGCCTCTGTCCCAAGATCCATCCACACGGGTTAATTTGACAGGGGAGTATGTACTGGTATTAGCCCAGCCACCAAGTTCTCTGGGTATGTGGTCCAGTGTTAGTGTCACAAAGGTAATCCTAGTATTGACTTAAAGAAAGTTAGTGACATATGACCCTGGTAACATGAAGTGAATCAGCTGTAAAAGTATAATCCAAGATAAACTGGATGTTAACATATCCTAAAAACCATTTGTGAAAAATAATCTGTACAATTATAACAAAGAAAGAGGACAAAGTATTTTCATACTTAATTTAGTTTCTTTCATATAACTGGTTTTCAATAAATTTTTACTAAATAAAAAAAAAGAACCAGTTATGTGCCACCCTTAAATTTGGAGAAGAAATCCACAATTGTGGTATAAATATTATGACAACCCAGTTATTGACTTACAGATAATATATACTAAATGTAACAGTGATATACCTGCTAATGGTAGGAAAGAATTCTATGATAATTTTAGAGCTAATTTATTGTCAAAAAGTAACAAAGCTTATGGTTATATTACCAAGGATATAGGGATTGGGAATGGGGAGATGCAAGAGGAAAAATTTAGAACCTTAAAATATGATGAGAAGGAATAAAGAGAAGTGGCACAAGCGATCTAATTGGGGAGCAGAAGGAGGCTTAGGGAATTAGGCAGAGGTAAGAAAAACACTGACCAGAAAGGAGATTTGAAAAAGAAGGAGAAAAGAAGAAAGTATATGGGGAGTAAGAAATGACAGAAAAATTTTAAGGGAGAAAAATTACAAATAAAAAAGGTAAGTAAAAGAGACAATAAGCAAGAAAGAAAACAAAGGAAAATTCTCTAAGCCCAAAGTGAAGATATAAGCAGGAAATAAGGAAAAACAAAAAAGCCTTTAAGACAATGTACTCACAGAAAAAAAGAAAAAACAAATTCTCTATGATGTTTGAATGTGTGATTTTCTTCCAGGATTTACAGTTTGGAGGCAGCGTCCAATTGAAGACATGTCTCTTCTCATGCTGCTAGATAAAGGAGGCAGTCAGGCCCCAGATCGAAGCTGGATGCATGTCTTAGCTTACACTTTTCAGGGGGTCTCTTTCCAGCCTGACTTCTGCTCCCTGGTCATGGCTGTCTTTTGTGCCAGTCTCTTTCCCAGTCACTGTGGGAACAAAGCACTGGGAACTCTGAACTGAAGCTGTTTTGTAGTTGCTCTCAGTCCCAGGTTTCAGCATTCATCTCTTTCCCCAAATAGCATCTGAGCAAGCATTCTCTCCAGGGGATATGGCAGGCTCTTGGCTACTGCCTGTCATGTGGGAATCGAAATCCCATATTCTCTCAGCCGCCCACAATACCTGCTGCTTTGTTCTGCTGCCCAATTTTTCCCTAAAGTGCTCTGGAGTCCCTAACTTTTCTTTGTGTCCGTGGAGCCAGGTACCATGGGGAAAGTGCAGATTATCCCTTCCCTTCTCCACTTTGTGTTATTTATTACATTTCAAATTTCTCTGCTGGTTTAATTTTCCTGTTCAGACCTTCCTTGTTCCTGCGGATCTACTTCTTTTTCTTCCACAAGTTGTTATTTTCCAGTATTTGGATTCTAAATCTCACAGAGGTTGAATGTTTATGGCTTACCATGCCACCATTTCTCCAAGAATCCTAGAGTGAGTCCTGAAACGCAGCAGGATACAAATTCAAAACACAAAAATCAATACATTTATGTATTGATTATAATATATATATACACACATACATATATACATACATTATAATCAATACATTATACCAGTTATGAACTCACTGAGAAAAAACTTAGAAAGATAATACCATTCACAATAGTGTCAAGAAAAATTAAATACCTAGGATTAATATAACCCAGGAAGTGCAAGACCTCTACAACAAAAACTATGGTCTGTGAAAAAGTTAAAGAAGTCATCAGAAAACGGAAAGGCATCATCTTTTCCTGAATAAATAAAACCAACATAGTCAAAATGATCATGCTCTCAAAACTTATATACAGATTTAATGTAATCTCAATCAAATACAAACAGCATTCCTCACAGAACTAGAGAAAACAATCCTAAAATTCACATTAAACCAGAAAAGACTCAGAATAGCAAAAGCAAGCCTGGGTAATAAAAGTAAAGCAGGAGCATCACAATCCTAAAGTTCACATTGTAGTACAAAACTATAGTGATAAGAACTGCATGGTACTGGCACAAAACCAGACATGGACAAATAGAAGAGAGTAAAATAGAGTAGAATAATGGAATAGAATAGTATAGAATAGGATAAAATAGGATGATGCAGAAAATAATTCCAGACATATTCAGTTACCTGATCTTTGATAAAAGGGCCAAAGACATATGTTAGAGAAGCTAGTCTCTGTAGCAAATGATGATGGGAAACCTGAATATTCACACACAGAAGATTGAAGCTAGACTCATGTCTCTGTGTGCTAAACTATAATCAAAATGGTTTAAATATATAACTATTAAAACACAAGCAACCTGCTGGGAGATAAGGTAGGTAAAACTCTTGTGGACATAGTATAGGCAAGGAGTTTCTAACCCAAACCCCAAAGGCGTAAGAAATAGTACCAAGAATCAACAAAATTAGATCATATCACAGTAAAAACTGCACAGCAAAGGAGACAGCCAAGACAGTGAAGAGATAACCTACAGAATTGGAAAAGATTACTTTTTTTACCTTAGACAGAGGATTAATATCTAAACAACATAAAGAACTCAAAAAAGTAGAATCCCAGAATAAAAGACCCAATCAGCAATGAGCAAGTGAAATGAATAGACATTTCTCAGAAGTATATATAGACAGTACATAAAAAAAAATGTTCAACTTGAGAAATGTAAATTAAAACAACATTGAGATTCCATCTTACTCCAAAAAGAATGGCTATGATCAAGAAATCAAATAATAACAAATACTTGTGTGAATGATGAAAAAAGGAACCCTTGTATATTGTTGTTAAAAATGTAAACATATATAACCACTAAGGAAATCAGTATGGGGATTCCTTAAAAAACTTAAAATAGAAATTCCATTCAACCCAGCTATTGCTCTTCTGGGTATCTTCCTGAAAGACTTAAAGACTTTGTTCTTGTAGTGATAGATGCATATCCATGCTTAAGGAGCACAAATCATGATAGATAAATCTTGGAAGTGACCTCTATGTCCATCAACAGATAAATGGGTAAAGAAAATGTGGTGTACAATGCAGTTGTCCTGCCATAAAGAAGGATAAACTTGAGTCATTCATAGAAATGGATACACCCTGAGACAACACTGTTAAGTGACATAAATCAGATGTACACATTGTAGGGTTTCTCTTATATGAGAACTCTGCAGTGTGAATAAAGAGCACAGTAGAGACAGGCAATAGGAAACCTGCAGATAGGTGTCTTCCAAATAGGAAGGGGACTAGAGACCAAGGGAGGGGAGAGGCGCATGGGAGGGTGCGGTATGATAAAACATGTGTCACATGCGTGTACAAACTACCCAAACTGAATGTATTCTCCATGTACTGCAAACATGTACTAATAAAAATAATTGCTTTAAGAAAGGCTCCAGTGATGTCTGCAAGAATTCAGAACATGCACGACTTGGTGACTACTGTGCTTACATCTCTTCCTCTTTTCGTAATGGGAGCATATTCCTGAAAGGGTCCATTCTGTTTGTACTCCATTGTTTTGTTTTTGACAGCATCTCACTATGAAGTGCAGACTGGCCTTGAACTCACTCTATAACCCACACTGGTCTTCGACTCACAGAAATCCTGGTGCCTCAGCCTCCCGGTGTGGGGTTTACAAGCATCCACCATTGTGCCTGGCTTTATTTCATTTTTGTATGTTGGACTTTTGTAGAGTCAGATACTCGCCTTTTTCAGTTTGTAAGTTTCTGGATCAAAGTAATCACATTTGTGCTTTATAGAGAGACTATTACAATCTTTTGGACTTTGAGATGATACCATGGATGAGTCCAATTTATTTTTTAAGTAGACAACAAGATTATTTTTCATGTAAAAGAGAAGGAAATGACAAGATGATGAAGCCTAGTGGAATTATTATTTAAAATACTTGGCTTTTCTTCCTGAGAGAAGATTATACAATCCCTGCCCACTGGTAGAGGCTTTTGTAGTGTGACTTCTTTTAGTTAGGAAATTGAGAAGCCATACAGGTCAATTTTGAGTGGAAACTTTAAAAGACACTGTGCAGTTTCCCATGTTCTTCACTGTACTTTATTAAGGTAGCAGTGTTCCAATAGGTTGTGCTTCCACAGCTGATAAAGACAACACTGAACAAAGTGGCAGTTAACTGAAATATGAAATAGTATAAGACCAGGAAATAAACCTTTATTGTTTTAAGCTGCCTCTGAGATTTGAGGATTGTTTTATTACTGCTCTATAAATGTCTTCAGCTGGCCTAAACAATGTTTGTAATTATTAGTATCTTTTCTTTCAATGTATCTAAGAAAGCCATAATACACAAAGGAACACTTTGCTTAATCTGTCTTAATTCCAAAGCCAAAAAAGTTTAGAAAAACAGTTCTTTTAAGAAAAAGACTGGTAGGGGCTGGGGGTATAGCTCAGTGGCATAAGCGCTTGCCTGGCAAGCGCAAGGTCCTGAGTTCGATCCCTGGTACTGGAAAAAAAAAAAAGAAAAAGACTGGTACATCTCTGATCCGCCCATCTAACCACAAATTAGTATCATCTATTCTAGTTAAATATACGTGTTTGTAATGTCAGAATGATATTATTGTCCTAATATGGTAACACTTTGGTTCACGCACACTTCTGTTCATGAACAATTTGGTTCCCTAACAGAAGGGTTTGGCAAAATTTTGCTTCCATTCATCAATTCCACTGGGTGACAAACATAATAGCAGTCATCTTCTCTGCTCTGACACATGGCTGTGGCTTCCTGTGGTCTACATCACCGTCTCAGACAGACCTGGACACACTCGTTGTGAAGCTTTTCTGTGTGCTTTTTAGCACATAAAGAGCTGTACAGTATTATTCAGTCCCACTTGGCTCCAAAGAAAGTGCAGAGCTAGTGTGGTGGTGAAAAGAACATGCAGAACGGTGATGAAGACAACCAGAATGCGCCGTGCAGTAACGAATATGTAAGGTTAGTGTTCTCTCTCTTTCTGTACTGCGCTATATTTTGTTTCATATTTTTGTGGTTAAAAATACATATCATTCCGAATGGATTAACCTTATTTACATTGAACCTTATGGTGAAATTTGATTTAGTTCATGGCCAATATAATTTGTAACCAGAACTTTTAATTCCCAATACACTCAGTTTAAATTTACATTATAATATATAAGCCCTATATACGATACTTATTCATGTTTTCATGTGTTTCCAAATTAAAATGATTTACTATAGATTTAAAACCCCAAATGTATGCTTTGGGCTTCTTTTATAGAAGTGGTTTTTAATACCATATATTAAATATTTTTATGTGACACAGAATCTTCTAAATTAAATCCATTCAGTTCTCAGCATGATGTAATTAAGTATAACTACTTGAAGCAAAGAAGAATATGTTACCTATAACAATCTATCATTTGATTGAATATAGCAACAAATAAAGTGGTTGTTAGGACACTAGTACAGTATTTACTGGTGTATTCCAACCTGAAATGAAAGTCAAAATGTGTAAATTTTATATTTCATTGGGTTAACATTATTAATGACAATGTCTAGATGTTCTCTATATAGTGAGATGTTTACCTAAAATTGCATTATACTTTTAAAAAAATGACAATTCCAAAATGGGTTCTAGTGCTTATAAGTAGAATTGCTTTCTAGCAAACTATGCAACAATTTTCTAAACAAATAAATGAACAAACAAACAAATAAAACCTGTCAAAGCCCCTTCACAGGTTTATAATTTTCTACTTAAGGCTTACATTTTAGCTTTAAAGGAATTAGAAAGAATATTATGCAAAATACAAGGGTTGGAAAAAATCCAAGCACATCATTGAAGGAGATAGAAAAATGGGGCAAAAAAGTGGAGACAGGAAACTCAAAGCCTAAAAGGATTCACTCTAAATGACTTAATTCTAACCCTCTCATCAAGAGAGTGTCAGACTCCGTAAATAACATGACACAGAAATTAAATTTTTGTTCTGTAGAAACCTGAGCCCTGTTTTTTAGCAAAACGCTTTTATTATCTAAATATAGCTACCATTAATTTTAATTTAGCTGAGTACATTATCCATGATTATCCATTTGAAAAGCTTCCTGTCTTTACTATGAAAACTATGAGACCAGCTGAGTGTGATGGTGCATGCTTGCAATCCCAGCACTTGGGAGGCTGAGGCAGGAGAATCACTGTGAGTTGAAATCCACCTTGTGCTACAAAGTGAGACCCTGTCTTTTAAAAAAAACGGAAAGGAAAAAAGACAATTACGAGATCAATGGAGAAGGAGTAGGACTAGGAAGACAACAAAGTTAGCAGTAGAGGGCAGTCTGTATTTCTCAACACATGCCCCAGAAAATGCAGCGAAACATCATTGGGAGCTAATTCTTGAGAGCTAAACTATAAAATATTTTAAAATAACCATATTTTATAATCTCGATGCATAAAATAAAGCTAGTTGATGACAACTGTAGCCAAAAACAGATATGATTTTATTTTATAGCAAATATGTTTCAACTCTTTTTCTGGCTTTTCTTTCCTCTTACCCTCAGACTAGAAGTGTTTAAAAATTTTACCCATTCAAATCTCACCCCTTCTATGTCACCTGCTCCAAGAAAGCCTAATTTACACTTCTAATGGCATTTTTCAGGAAAGTAGCACTGGCAATTTATCACAGGCTTTCCTTTTACTGTATGACTTTTGGGAAGTATAGTATATTTCTACAGAAAAACTCAGACAAATTTAGGGATGTCAGATTCATCATGGCATATTAAGGGCAAGTAGAATTCCTACATTTTAAATGTAAAAACTGAGGAGAACAACAAATCAACTAACGTAACCAGCGTATTTACTTATTGAGCAAGTATGTAAGACTGTGCTTAGCCAATGCAGCTCACACTGTGGGCCAAGAATACCTGAATTGGAACCATAGGAGGAGGTATGCCTGTTGATATCCAGGGGGACCCTGGGACCAAGGACTCTGGGACCCTGGGACACTGCTGCAGTCAGACTCAACTTTTTTGAGATGAAGTTTTGGAATCTTCATTTTAAACAACTTCTCTGAGTGGTCTACAAGCACACTAAAACACACCAGAAAGCCTGCCATCACCTGTTTTAGCCAATGTGGGACTGCACAAGAAGTATTCATCTTTAACCCTGTAACGAGATGCTCATGGGTAACAGGTATGAAATAGATGACAAACCGTGATGGAACATTATGAAGTGTTTTGATGTCCAATGCAGTGTACGAGTGTAGTATTTTTAGGAGCGATCAACAAGGAAAAGTAGCAATGGGAGATTTGTTGTTTGGGCTCTAAGATCTTAGCGAGAGGAATAGAATAGTGGGTTAGAGGAGACGAGCTTACACAGCCTCACAGAAGCCATCACTTGACTTCTTCTATATTGGGGAAACTGGAAGAAAGTGAAGCCTTTGCCTTCATGGTGCTCACATTCTAGCACCAGGAGATAGACACTGAAACAAATGCCGTACGGTGTAAGCTCTTAGGAAAGGCAAATAACGATACAGAGGAATAAGGATGGTCTTTTCTCCAACACTTTGTAGAAGAAAAGCAATAAGGGGATAAAATAAAGTTATTATTTCATGAGGAGAAAAGAGTGGATAAAAATCTTTTGAAATACACAAAGACATGAGGGGGTGGCTAGACTTCAAGTGCGCTGATTCCTCCTGGTCGCTTCTGGAGGCTCTGCTGTTGGCAGAGCAAAGCGTCGCAGAGGGTGAGTGGAAGAGTATGCAGGTTTAAAAGAGGGAGAATGTAAGTGGTTTGATCTCTGGAGTCCTCTCCCCCCCACCTGGCAGTCACTATCTTGGCCTTCTGCTTTTCAGGAATAATGGATTTATTCTCCAAAGGATTTGAACTGAAGGAGGCTTGAAGTTGGTGACACTGGGCACAATGACGTAGATTAGCAAGACAAGGACTGAGAAAGGGGTTGTGTCCATTTGCTGAGCAGTGGGACTCTCAGCACCGTCTCTGCCCGCCACCCTGCTCTCAGAAATCTGACAGATACATTCCCTGAAGTCTAAATGGCATAGACTTCTCAATCCCAAGCAAAAATAGATGCTGAAACAAATTGGAAAAATGCCTTCTAAAGAGTACGAACCCCACCAAACTGTTAAACAGGTAATTTCAATGGTACAATAAAGACGTTTTCCAGATATGTAAGTACTCAATGCTTTGGCGCTCTTGAGAAAAACTGGAGGAATGATTTAACAAGTGGAGGGATTGCTTTAACCAAAATAAAGGGAGAAACCAAGAATACGAAGATAGCGAATCCAGGAAGTAGGCCTGTGAACACAAGAGAATGGCAAAAGGAAACTTAGGAGGTAACCACATACCCAGCTCCCAAGCAGGCCTGGGGAGCAGCTGGCAGAGATGGCCACGGAGGGACTGGTGGTGGTGATGGGGGCAGGGAAAACAGCTGAACTCCCAGCTCTGCTGAACTTCGGAGACTACGTGCGTGGCAACCGACGAAGAATCTGTTAGGAGGGCCCCATTCTTTTCCTTTTGGCCGTGCTTTGCCTATTTATGAGTAAAATAAGTGTTTTTATGCTCACATCTTTTCCTTCCTTATGGTTTCCACTTTGACGGAAGCAGTACACCTAGTTGGGAATTATATAACCAAACATTATCAGGGAATTGGAGTAATGAGCACAGTTTCCATACCCTCATTTGAGTAATTTCTCATATGATCTAATGAAAATGTAAAGAAAAAAAGCTGCCAACATTTTTATATACGGGAAGCCAGGTGGTTTAATGCTACCTTTTATTTATACATATTCTAGAAGTTCCCACATTATTCTCTAGATTATTCACTAACTTCATAAATTGGAAGGGCTGATTTCTCATTTTTATGGGGAAAAATCCCTATAAACCACCACTTGGAGGGAAGAATTTGCACTAGGCAATGTCTTAAAATAATTTTGAAACGTATTTATTTACATCTCAAATATGACTTCTTTCTAAAATGTTCAAAGTCTCATTTTCACAGCTGCAATTAAGTGACTTTTTAGGATAATGTTTCATTTGGCTGTATTATGTTAATAATCAGCTAGATGATGCATAACTTTTTCATCTTTATGTACTCATGAATTATTCAGAAGGGTTCTCTTGCAAATGAGTAGAGGAATTCAGTTCCTTTTTTCCCCAAAAGGGTCAGACGTGCTCTGCTGTATTTTAGAAGAGGAGTGGGAGAGACAGTGGAGGAAGAAATGGGAAGTAGGGTTTTTTCCTTTTTTTTTATATCTTTTAAAATACACTGAACAGTTGGAAATTACCTAAATTGCCAATAATGAGAAAATGCTCGAGAAAACTATGGTACATCTACTTGAAAAAATGATGCAAGTGTCAAAAACTAATGGCTGGAAAGACAAGATAGCTACATAAAAACATATTGTATTGAAAAAGTAAGTGAAAGCAGGACATAAAAATATATGTACATATATTTGAAAAATAGTCATAGGAAAAATCCTGAAGAAAATACAATAGAATAATAGTGACGACTGTGTTACCGCGGTAGAACTTTTAATGAGTTGGTGCTTCTCTATATTTTCCAAATTTTCTTTAATAGTTTTTTTATAATGAGAGAATTTAAAAACACACTGTTATCGAGTGACTAGTATTTGCTAGAAACTGGGCTCTGTGCTGAGGATATACAGGTGAAGGATGTGATTAGTGGTGCATAAAATCACTATCAAATTTCCTCTGATGATACCAAAATCACTGGTGTGGAATCAATTAACTATGAATAGGTATTTAATATATATTTCACTGAAATCTTAAGTAGAAATGTTATTATTTAAATACTAGCTGCTTTTCCTGTGTACTTCATCTAGTCTACCCAACCAGCATTCATGAAAAGAGGATAATTCTCTTTTTGCCATCAGGAAATTGTATCTCACAGAGGTTATGCAATTTGATCAAAGTGACATCATGAATAAGAGGCAGAGCCTCGCCTAATGAGAAGTTTGCACTCAGTCATTTAACAAGAATTTATTAAGCACTGGCTGTGTTCCAGGACTTCTTCTATATTGGGGAAACTGGAAGACAGTGACGCCTTTGCCTTGGTGCTCACACTTTAGCACCAGGAGATAGACACTGAAACAAATGCCATACGGTGTAAGCTCTTAGGAAAGGCAAATAACGATACAGAGAAAAACCAGAGGAAGGGGCTAAGCGTGCAAAAGGGTGATTGCAGTGCTCAGTGGAGTGATCAGGGAAAACTTTCTTGTGAAAGTGGTATCTAAGTAGCAGCTTGAAAAGAGGTGAAGGAATGATCTGACCAAAGAGGGCACTACAGGGCTGGGGATAAATCTCAGTGGAATAAGCGCCTGCCTAGCAAGCACAGGGTCCTGAGTTCGATCCCCAGTACCGCAAAAAAAAAAAAAAAGAGGGCACTGCAGGTGGAGGAAATAGGCTTGTTAAGGTGCTGAGGGAGGAAGTGTTAAGAGGAACAGCCAGAACAGCACTGTGAAAGGTGAAGGGCAGGAGGGAGCGGGGCAAGAGGAGACAGAGGAGGAAAGCGGGAAGCCAGAGGCTCTGGGCTTCGTAGGACGCTGTAAAGATGGGAGGCCAGTGGAGGGTGCTGAGCAGATGAGTGGCTTTATCTGAATTTGTTTCCAGTGGATTGTTTCCATCTGCAGCAGCATGGTGGAGGTAGGAGACCTGATAGGAAGCTAATGTAGTAAGGATGGTCCATGGTGCCAGGATAGGAGTGGAGGACTATTGGGAACTGCGAAAACCTGGGATTTCACTCTACTTGTAAATTGGCCGGTTAGCTTGATACAATCTTGTGGACTTGGGCAGAAGGCACCTGAAACTTGCAGAGTAGAGACAAAGGACTACCGCTCATGACACAGCAGCTAGCATGAGCTCCATCTGTATCTCAGAAATACAAGAAATTCCTAGGTCATCGTCTCTCAGTGTGTAGCTGCTGAACTCTGGGAGCGCTGTGCAGGCCGAGCCCAGAGGAGAGGTGGGATGTAAAGAAGGCTCTGCTAACATGGGGGTGACCTCCCATGCGAGGGGTCAGACTCAAAACACTTACACAAGCCAAATAAGTAAAGTGATTGCCAGTTAGGGTAAATATTATGCAGGACACAAGCACTTTGGGAATTTTAGCAAGGTGACAACAAAGTTTTACTTCACCCAGGTAAATTTACTGCTAAAATTGACAGGGAAAATGTAGATAGGACCCTATAGATGAAGTCAGGCATGCTTGCTTCATCCTTGGTATCTTAAGAAACAGAATAGTTTTTGGAATTTGCCTTCCTGAAATAGGTATTCTTAAGTATTTTAAATTATCTATAATTTATATATGCTTTTTGGAGAACAAGTGTTAAAATTTTAAAGGGTTCTATTTGGGGAACAAAATTACTTTTCGTTTATAGACATGCTCATAGGTTGAATTTACATTATCTTTGTAGAAGACCGCCATCAAAGTTTATTGTCTATCCTACCAATTAGAATAAAAACTCAATAAGGAAAGAGAATTTGTTACATTTGCTAACACATTTCTGTTCTTAAAATAGTGTCTGGTGTGCACTAGGCATTTAACGAACAGATCTGGAAGGAACATATTATATTCCCCTATGGCTCGTGGACTCCTTTCCTTAGTCCTCATTTCATTTCATTGATCTTTGACTATGGCTCACCTTATCACATTTTCATACCATAGCCATTCTTTAAGAGTTGGACACTTCGATGTTTTCCAAACATCTAATCAATACTGTTTGTGTGTATTTTAAATTTCCTTTGAGTTATCTCAGTATTAACTTAAAGGAGTGGGTCAATGACTATTAACACCACTCTTGCTTCACGTTGTCATTTCAAAAGGCTTGACAGTTTTCCATGGGTCGGTTTACCTGCTTCACTTTAACTCAAATTTACTAGCATGAGTTGTTATGCTTTTCAAAACAGTTTTTGGAGATGGAAGCAGAGATTCAAGTGTGTTTTATTAGCCCTCCCTTGACATCTTTCGATGCATACATTCCCATGTTCATGATTTTATTTTCTCCCATCGTAAGCTGTCCATCCAGACCCTTAGTTCGGTGGAGTTGCTGTTCAGTGATCCAGCTCCTAAGGTCTGATCAGTGTTAACAGCTGGGGTCTATAAAATATCCTCCTAGGCACCGCGTAGTTCCAGAGAGAGTATCAGGTAGCTCTCGAGAGGAGGAGAGTCAGGACAGTGCTACTGACAGGAGGCACTCTTTGGAGCTCACAGCCAGGCATTAAGAATTTCCCTAACGCGGGAAGCCTCGTGCAACCACTATTGGTGATGTTTCCTCTCAACCACCCACCACATGCCAGGGTATCATCCTTTCTGCAGTGTATATGGAAAATAAAGGGCTAATTACATTGTATTGTGCATTCGATTAAAAATTAAGGTCAATAAGAGACAATGATGAAGAAAGAACAAGTGGAAGCCTTGCTTGGACGAGAGGAGCCTGATGAGAAAAGATATCCACAAGGCATCTCTAATGCCGTATGGTAAAAAGCACAGCGTAATATGCTGCCATTACAAGCTCCTGTTCACTGAGCTGTGATATCCTCTGGGTCGGGAAGCTGCTTTTCATCTTGGTATCACTCAAGACAACTATGCTAGGTTGGAGAGATGAAAGAAAAGCGCTCCTCCTTAAATTCCTGACATGCACAACCACTTAGGGAGTTACTGGAAATACCTGTGCCTGCTTCGGGATCAAATAATAAGATAACCACTGTGTGTCATCCTCCTCATTCTTTTCAGATGGTTGAAATAGTTACAATAATTAGAGATGGGGGTACTCACTCTCCTGATTTCATGAATCATGCTGTGAGAGCAGCTAACACAGCATAAATACACAATGCAGTCATAATGCATTCTGCAAAAAAGCAACCACGAGTCACATAAATGCTGCATAAAGAGCTCCAATCTATACAGTGTCCCTGCAGTACGCAGGAAACAGGAAAATCAGAGTCTGATGGCTGATTTCGTTTGGCTTTCTAATTTTGATTCCCACTTCCAGCACATTGGCTTCTCTGCGTAAGTTCGTTCTTAATTAAATGGTCACTTAGGGAACTAGTCTGCATTGGCAGCAGGAAGAGTTTAATGGTATATAACCACGACTGTTAATTTAATCCTCTGAAGCCCACGTTACAATGAAGCAAGAAAACAGCCATGTGCACAACAGAATTTATTTTCTGAATAGTTAGCAGTTTATTTTGCATTTTGCATGTAAACCTTTATTATGCTCTGTAATGTCTGAGGCAGCATAGTATACTTCACTGCCAGGGGAAAAAAGTTCAGTCATACTAGTAGCTCCTGCAGAAAGTCCAAGCCCAGGGTGTATTTTAAACAGTATTCTCTCTGGGGTCTTATAGCTTATTTAAGCTGAGTCTGCCTCAGGCACCCTCTCTCCTAGTCTTCCTTCCTTTTGTCCATCTCTAACCTCCCATATGGTTGAAAGGAGGGAATACAACTCTCTGGTCTGCTCTGGAAGGCAATGAGAATCTGAGCTGCTGGCACCTTCCAGTCTTCTGGAGGGTTTGCCTTGAACTTTTCAGAGTTGTTGAAATAGAAATATTACCACCTGGATCTAAAGAGGTTCCCAAAGCTGAGAAAAGGAACCTAACCTACCCTAAACAGAGAATGTTTGCAGGTTCACTGGCTCCTGTGAAGGAAAATGGGCTAGCCAGTAAGAGGCATGGGAGTGGGTTTTGTTAGGCAGAAATCAAAAGGAACACACTCAAAGAAATAGTGTGGGCACTCAAGAGGGAAGCTCATTATTTCCTGGAAAAGAGAATATTGGTGCTTGAAGGGGTGGAATGCCCAAGAAAAGTCACCTATCCCTCAAGAAGGGAATGATTCTACAGGGGAAGGGTCCAGTTTTGTTTTTTTTAAATAGGTACTTCAAGCATTCTTTGGATTCTTTTAACCTGTTCCTTTATCTTAGATCAGTTTCCTGCTGCTTACTTTCTCAATTAACCTAATTATGGACTTTCAGTATTCCTGAGGGATGTGGGGTAGGATGGGCTTGGAAAGCAAGGAGCCTAAATTTAACCGAAGGAATGCTAACGCGGATCATCTTGGATAGCTTGAACTAGTAGGTCCTGAGAACTGCAGTCTTTTTAAAAGTACAAATTTCAGTTATGATTTCTTTGTCTCCTTTCTACTATTTATTTCTTTTATCCTGCCTCAGGAAGTCAGTTACATAAAACCAGTCTCTCTTATGCTAAGAGTGATCACCTCACCTCACAGCTTTCTTGTCATTATGGCCAAAGATACCCAGCTCCACCGCAAGGTTGCTGGTGACATAGAACCCAGGTCAGTCTCAGACCATCTGTTAGGATTCTTGAAGTCATTTTATTTCATGGCAGGTCCTTATTGCCACTTTTTTTACCAAATGTGAGATCAGGCGATCTGTCTACCACAAATGAGTCTTTACTAAAAATGCCATCTGGGCCCACACAAGCAAAAATAACTGCTGTTGCAACCTAGCAAAGAAATTTAGTGAGGCTGGCGCAACTGAGTTATCTGAGCAATCGCTAAAAGTGGACACTTTTCTTTCCCTGTTTTCTTTAGAATATGTAAAAGAAAATATGAGTCCAAGAGCTTCGCATAGTTTTACTCAGTAGATGGGAAGAAAACATGTTTATTCTTAGAAACTGCTATTTGTTAGTCTGGAAGGCCAGCGTATGATTTGAGTCACGGTGATGCAGCACTGTTAACACCACAAGTAGCCATAACTTTGGCTCCCACACACTTCCCCAGCTTCCCAGGGGCCTCTGCCTACTGGCAGCTAGGGGGACTGTGAAAGACTCATTTCCAGACCCTAAGCTGGATTTGAGTTGTAATTCTTTCAAAATTTGATCCCTCATGAAGAAATGTATTGGCACTCTTCAAACTGTAACATCTTGTGGCATTAGAACTAACTTTTGTAAAATAAAAGTTGTTTGTCTAAATGGCCTAAGTATGTGTGCATGAATGCCTTATTTTCTCAAATTTTCCTAAAAATGCCATTTTAAGGTTACATCATGTTAAGGATTTGTACCCATTTCTCTTATAATTATTTTAATTACACTAGCTATAATCAGTGCTTTTCAAAGAGACAGCCAACTAAGCTTTATATCAAGCGCTCACTCCGGGAACCAGAGAACTTTTTCCTTTGTAAACTACATAAAAAGATGCTACATATTATGTAGCAAGAAAAATAGTTGTTTTTTCTCCCAGAGTGCCAAAGAATCTCTTTCATCTCCTGGCATTTTCTCAAGATCATTACTGCTTCACATTTGAACTTGTCTTCTCTGCACAACCATCTAGGTATTTTAACAACTTCAGACAAAGCTTAAGCTTTTCTAAACCTCTTCTGTATGTTCTTTAAAAAAATAATTCTCTGAGATTTGAAGAACTTTCTTAAATCTAATTTTAAAATATATCTTAATAAAACAAATCAATAAAGGCAGACCATACTTTAAATATCTGTTCAGTATTCAATTTTCATCAATAATGTTATGTTGCGCCTGTGTTTGTCTCTGCTATTAATAAATACCCTCTCTCTAAAAGCAGCATCCTAATCTTCCTAAACGTCTCATTGGAAACAGCATCAGTCCCAGGGGAGACAGCATTTCTAATACTGGATGCTACTAAGAAATAGATTTAGATCAGAACTGCTCAATTTATTGAAGAAACAGTTCCTCGGCCACCTTATTTTTCGTCCTTTCCCACCTTTGTGATACAGGAGAAACATAACTGCCAACCTGATAGGTGTTAGCTGTGCCAGCTTCTTGTACCCTGAAGTCAGTGAATTCCAAAGGACAACGGGGCTTAAGAATGGGAAAGGTTTACTGGGAGAGAGCTCTTGAGAGATGGGAGGGGTCCTGGAAGCAGGTGGCCCCAGGACCTTTGTCGGGGTAATTTATATAGCAAAGTAACAAAGTGGGTACAGCGGGCATGTGGGTACATTGTAGGTAAAGTCAGCTAACTGTTTAGCTAGTATTGATCCGAAGAGAAAGCGGCTCATGCGGCGAGGGTACATGGAAAGAACAAAAGCATTTTTGGGAAGGGATGGGTCTGGATGCTTTGGTCACCCACCCAGACAACTGATGCCTGTCTGCACTTCCTGGATCAGGTGGGCTAATTCTAGTTCCCCAGTTACTGCCTGGCCCTTAGGGAGGTAGGTAGGCCTGGCCCTTACATCTTTATCTTGAAGCCTGGTCTCCTTCAGATGTGCCTCAAGCCACAACTTTGATGTCTTTGT
Organism: Dinomys branickii; assembly: GCA_004027595.1. Classification (NCBI taxonomy): domain Eukaryota; kingdom Metazoa; phylum Chordata; class Mammalia; order Rodentia; family Dinomyidae; genus Dinomys; species Dinomys branickii. The sequence goes on from PVLD010005750.1 coordinate 26,184, forward strand.
GTTTTTTTTTCTGACCTGCTTGAGAGGCCCATTCCCTCTCTGACTGTGTATTAATTTCTACCTATCTGACTTAGCTGCCTATAATATTCGGAGAATCTCTCCCTTTGAGCTTCTTCGTTCAGGAAACCTTCAGGTTTTGGAGTACATCCTTCGACTTCTCCTTGCTGTCCCTGTATGCTGGAGGTGATGGAAAGGGCCCCTTTGAGTGCGTTTACATGTCCTCACACTGAGCCTTCTTCATCCTGAGCTCCCCATAAACACGGATAAAGCAGAGGCCAGTAAATTCTGTGCAACCCACAGAGGACATTTCACTTTCAAAGCACTGTCGCTGGCTTGTGTCCATCTGGGTAGAGGCCAGAGCTTCGCGTGTGGAGCCCGTTACCTGGTGCAGCTGGAGCCATCCGCCTCAGCACCAGCGGTGCTCCTTTCTCAAACATCCACTCCCTTCTGCAGCGTTTGTTTAAAGAGACAGAAGAGCACTTCTCTGCACTAGTTCATCGCTCAAGCGAGGTGGGAGAATGTGAATTTCAAAGCCTTTGGCCTCTTTCAGAGCTGAGCCTCTGTGGCTTGCAGTGCTGTTTTGAAGATGTGACGGTGTCAGCTGGAAAGACCAGGGGCCTCGCTAGCTTCCATCCTTAAACTGTCTCTGAAGTAAAGTAATTTAGCGAGGCATGGTGAGAACAAAGTGGTGCTTAAACAGGAAGAGTGTTTGTGGAGGGAGTAGGAACATGTCTATTTATTTATTTATTTATTTATTTTTGCGGTACTGGGGATTGAACTCAGGACCCTGCACTTGCTAGGCAAGCGCTTATTCCACTGAGCTATATCCCCAGCCCGGAACATGTCTAATGAGCGGCGATAGTCTGCTCTGCACTTACCCCAGAGGCTGAGTGACGTTCCTCCTGAGGACACTGGCCTGGTGATCCACTGCAAACACCCGGAGGAAACTCACAAACAGTTTGGAGAAGTCACTCCTGGCCAGTAAGTGCTGCCTGGCTTGCAAAGCTTCTCACTTCCTCTCCGACATGTTGCCAGCTCCACTGATTTGTCATGTAAGCTCTTCTCTGCTCTGGCAAATGTCATCATTTCTCTCCACAGAACCAGACTCATGAAAACAAAGAATTACAGAAGGGAAGCAAAGTGCAACACATTGCTTTAAAGTTCATTTCTTGATTCTATTAGGATTTCTCTGAATTGGAGCCCTCAAACATAACTGCATACTTTACATACCTACTCCATTTCCTGTTTGAAGTTTCTATACTTTGCAGAGCCTTTTCTCAGGAAATTGAAAAGAAACAGAGAACACTGACACTCATCCCTTGTAACTGCTGGTGGAGAGCACGCTGAAAAGGTTTGAATGCGTGCATTCTTATAGTGCAAAGACTCCTTTGTGCCACCCAAGGGATCATGCTGCTGGGTGGCGTAGATGCTCCCGGATTTAGAGTCCTAGGCTTTGTGTCACACATGGAGGACTTTAACAAACCGTCTGTTCCCAAACCCTGAATCACCTCTCTGACTCCCTCAGGATAGGTTTAGATGCCAGGTGGACCCCTTAATGTGACGAAGTGAGTATGATTTAAGTGGCACATTGGATTTGTTTGTTGACTAGGACTGACAGATGAAGAACAATTTAAACTATATTGAATACTTAGTTGGAACAGTGATCATATGTGATTTTTGTATACTGGGGAGGCTGAAGCAGAAAGATCACTGTAAATTCAAGGCCGGGCTGGGCTACATAGTGAGTTCAAGGTCAGCCTGAAATAGATAGGCCAGAGGAAAATAAAAGGGTCTTTTTTATCCAAAATTCCTAGATTGGCTTACCCCTCATGCAAATAAAGCATTGGGACATTTGTTCTATCAGAAATTCACTTGGTGTCCTGGCAGATTTAAACTGTCCCAGTAAAAGACTTGCTTGGCTTCCTGCCAGATGTAAATGAAGGATTGAAAATAGCATCTTTCTGATTGGTTCAGTAGCACTCAGGAGCTGCACCATCGTTTGGGGCTCTGTGTGGGTTCTGTGGGTTTCTATGAACTTTGATCTATTACACTTGGTTGTTTGCCTGATCTGTCCCACCCTAATCTCCTACCTCACGCCTCTCTCAGCCCATCCCAAACTAAAGTGACCCATTCTGCTACCTGCTCTTTCTTTATACAAATATATTGAAACGTATAAGCACAAATGCATTGTTGGTTGCTGTGGAAATAGACTACATGCAGTTTGGATTTTTGTTAAACTTAATATGATAGACATCTATATATTAGTTCAGGACTAACATCTTTTTTCTAATTTTATTATGCGTTTATAAACACATATACTTTAATTTTATACAAGTAGAACTGTAACACTTCCTGTATCTTGCATTAAATGTTTCTCTAGTAAGCACTGACTGATAAAGACGTGGTAATTAATGAAAAATGCACATATACCCTCAGAGTGTACAGTGAAATAGTACAAAGAGGATGGGCCAGGGAGACCGCAGCTTGGGGGAAGTTGAATGATTTCTTTTACACTGCCTTTCTTTAATTATAACACAGAGCCATCCAAATAGATTTGTTGGGCCAATTGCCATGATAGTGTTTGACATTTAGAAGATTTTGGTAGATTTAAAAACATTAAAATATTGATTTTTACCTATGACAGATTGTCTTGGTTACTTTTCTCTCATTGCTGAGACAAAATACCCAATGCCCAAAATGAAGGAAGGAAAGGTTTATTTAGCTTATAGTTTGTAGAGGTTTCAGTCCATACTTGGCTGGCTCAGAGGCAGAGTGGCACATGGCAGAGGGCAAATGTTCATGGCAGCAGAACACGGCCAAAACCACAAGAGCAAAAGGGGCGAATGGCAGGCAAGCAGCCTCTTTCCTTCCCTTACATTGTAAACAGGCTGCCCCGACCCAGGGGGCATAGCTCTCACACAGTGTCCATGCCCTCCTCTTCCACAGGCTCAGGATGTGTACAAAGTAAGCATGCTGGCTTCCTCCTGAGTCACTCAGCTAAACCTCTAGACTCCCCAAGTTGACACAATGTATCAACCATAACACAGATCTGTTTCATATTTAATATTCCTAATACCTAATATGTATATATTATGCATATACTGTAACATCACTGTATTGCTAAAATTAAATTTAACATTTTAGGAAGGTTTTTATATAAATTTTTTATTTTATAAAACAATTAGTAACAAAATAATGTGAGAGTATTTATTATTATTTTCTTTCTTTTCACTTTTCCTGTTTATACTATACATTGCTTTCTACTTTTTTATTTCTTTCTATTTTGAAGACACATTTTAGTACAACAGTTCTTTGAAAAATATATTAATTCTTTTTGGTAATATGTCAATAGCTATATTATTAAGCATAGTATATCATAATATTTGGAGAAATTAAATATTTTCCTCCTCTTCTTGACATTATTCAAATATGGATTCAAATTTTGATGTGATTTTGGTTCAAATGCAAGGATTATTATAGGCTTATATTCATATTTTATGGTATTTGGTCAGAAAAATAAGATCATGTAATTAAAAAAAAATTGATGCTTTCATTTCCTTAGATGGTTTGAATCCGAAGCTAAAGTTACCTAAATTTGGAGGGGGGCTTAAAGTAGGTTTGAATGGTTTTGTTCGTTTCCCTTGGGGGGGGTGGTAGACTCCTTGGAGACTGAATAACTTTTGCTTGCTTGGTATGCCCACAGAGCTTCTGAGAACATAAGACTATATTCCTGTGGTCAAGAAATTTACAATCAGTTATTTTGGCCCAGTATTATTTTAAGTACCAGTAATAGAGGTAAACAAGAACGAGTCCTGACCTCGAGCTCAGAGTCTAGTTGGCAGAAATCATTGGTGAATTTAAAATGCAAACATAACTCCATGTAATGTACACAGGGGTCGAGTAACACGAAGGGGAGGCCTATCTTTGTTTCTGAAACCAGCATGCGCCAGCTTCTCTATCTTCCAGTCTTCAGTTCAAAACAGGGAAGAACTGCTCAGGCTGTTCACCAAAGACAGTGCTATGAGTGGAGTTGTTCTTGTGGAAGCTGCTTGTATAAAGGTGAAAAATGAACTGAAAAAATTACCTTTGAGGCACGAAATAGTGAAGGCTGACTATCGTCAAGGTTGGTCAACAATCCTATGGAAACGTCAGTTGGGACTCTAGCTTTCTATCATAAGGGAGATTTTACAAATGCACTTACAGAAAAGGTTGTCTTTCCCTAAAGGAGAGGGCTAGTATGCTTATAAATATGAAACAGTTTTTATGGATCTTCATTTCAATTAATTTCAAAGGAAATGAAGGCCTGAATTTCAGAACTGGCTCTTCAGAGCTTAGGCCTGTCACTTTAGTAACGCTGTATCTTTTGAAACTGTGTCCCAGGAATTAAATGACCAAGAGAAAAATAGCCAAGATTGTTGAATAGCTCTCAGTTTTCTTCTCTAAATCAGCATGCTATAAGATCATAACATTTTGGGGCCAGCATTTCTGAAAAAGAAGCTAGAAATCTTTGAAAATACAACTTTATTTTCTTCATTCTTGTTCCTACCTAATAAAGACATGTGTTTTAACTAGGTTAATGCTCTTCCTGCATCTCTATTTATAGTACATCTTCATGTTAGGCATGAACAGTTTACATTTTCATTTCCTGAATTATCTGAACTGAAAAAAATAAGCAGAGTTATGTAGTTAAACCAGATTCTCAGATCTTTTTAAATAAACTATTCCCCTAAGAGAAGAAAGAAAGCAGTAAGGATTTTGGGTCTGCGTGAACATTGTCATTAGCAAACCTCATGATATATCAAATTTTGCATATAATTTATTACAAGTAGTAATTATTTCTCTAGATTTCTTGAGTATGGAGAAAGTTTTAACACCAAGGCTGAATACAAACTAAAAGCATCTTTAATTCATATTGAATTGAAGCATGTTCAATTCTCTACCCACAAACTGTCCATGGGAAAAAATGAAAAGTCCTCCTATTGTAATGCTCCAAAGCAATATTACCTCAATTTCTTAACTGGATTTTTTTATTCTCAACATTGGAATTTCTAGGTAGTAGAATCATTTGCAATACTAGAGAGATAAATTCATATTAAATGCTATGCTCAAAGATTGAGGTAAAGATTTCTAGGCTGGGTAATTGGGTATTCTCAAAGAAATAGTTTCCAAAATGTATTTTCCTTAGAATTCTAAAGAAAATAAAGGAGGGATCCAAAATGGTAACAATCTCTGTGGATGTCTAAGATCAGCATGGCTATAGATTTGACACAAGAGCAGAGGAGGGTTGGAAGTCTGGTGAAAACTACATTTTATTCTGTGGTGCTAACTGGCAATCACAGAAGGGTACAGAAAGCAAAGTTTACTGCTACGCAGCAGAATCTGTAAGAGGGATTTATAATTAGAAATATGAAAAATAACTGAGTGTCATGAAAAACATTTAGCCCACTATATAATTTGGGGAGACAAGCATTTGAATTTATTTTAAAGTTGATTTAAATTCAACCAAAAGAACATAAAGAGGTGTAACAGTCTCACATCTACCTTCGGGTTGTCCTAGTTCCCTCTCTTCCCTCAGGCTCAGAAACTATTTATTTGCTACCTATTCATCTGCTTTCTTATTTCTTTATGCAAATTAAAGCAAATACACTATATATTCCAATTCCCGTTACCTACTAGTATGAAATATGTTATGAATGGGACATTGTGTTTCATGAGTATGAGATAGGTCTACATGGCAGCTCACCTCTGTGATGTCAATAACGACAACTGCCATAAAGTAAATAGTATTTTCATCATTTTACACACGAATAAACTGAGCCCCAGGGGAGTTTAAACATGACCTAAGTTCATATTTTGTTTGAGTTAGGGTTCAAAGTCCCGTTTTCTGCTAATGATAATCTTCGTATTTCAGCAATTTAGCACTTCTGTATTGAAAGGTCTGGATAGAATTTTGTAGCTCCTAAGCAAGTAATTCTGTTCTCACTATACACAAAGAACTTCATAGAATCTTTAATCAGGGAATTTTCTAACTAAAAATGACTTTTATACTGACTAACATGACTTCTGTAAATAAGGGAGTAAAACTCATACTAAACCTGGCTAGCCAGATGAAATTACTACTTATATTTTGTTATCTTACTTCTTAAAACAAAATAGTTATTTTGTGTAAAAGGCAAAATTTTAATACAGCTATAAACAATTTCCTTTAGATTCACATTCATATTTTGTCACATTTTAGCCAATGGAAGCCCTTTCAGAAAGGCTCCCTGTCATCACCACTGGCAATTTTGGGAACACTTTTGCTATCTTTCGGCTAGATGTGCCAGCCCTACACCAAGTCCCCCTCTTCTGGAAACAATTAATTTCTACAAACTAAGTTTGGGTACTAAATCTTCTTATCATATTGTTTCATATAAACAAGGGGCCAGGCTGCAATGGCCAGTGATCTCAGACCTTAAGTGATAGAGCAGGTGCTCCCTTTTCGTTCAGTGTGGATGAGTTCATCTTGCTATGTCCAATCTGGCACTTTAAAAATATTACTTGATGTCATAGTTCACAAGTGTAAGTTTCCCTTGTTTTGAGCTACATGACCTCTGTTATTGATTGGCTTTGCTAGTCCATGATATATATTCTGGTTCTCAGTATTGTGTTTGAATTTCTAGGTTACTGCAAACTTTACAGTTTTATTTCTTTTCTTTCTGGTTTTTAGCTCAAGTGTTTTGGGAATTCAGAGTGCAGGTTGCATCTTTCTTCTGTGCCAGGCATCACTGGGGCACCAGCTGCCTAAACAGGAAAACAAGACCAGCTTCTTTCCAAGGGAATACTAAAACGTCAAACATTCTCCGCCAAAAGGCAAAACTCTGGAGACAATGATGAGATCAGTGGTTCCCAGTGATTTGAAAGAAGAGCAAGGGAAGGGGTGAATAGTGAAGCCGAGAGGATTTTTAGAGCAGTGAAACTGTTCTGTGTGATGTTGTATCGGTGATTAAATGTTATGTCTTTGCCAAAACTCATAGAATGTACAATACTAAGAGCTAAAATGACCTAAGCCATGAATTTTAGTTAATAATAACATCTATATTGGCCCATTAATTATAGTAAATATACTGCACGAATGCAAGATGTTAAAATAAGGGGAATGGGGGAAGGGCCACGGCTATTTGTGAGACTTCTCCATACTTGCTGCTGAATTTTTCCAACCTAAAACTAAAAACTTAAATCCATTAATTGAGACAGGGTCTTGTTTTGTACCTCAGGCCGCCCTCAAATTCACTGTGATCTGCATCTCAGCCTCTCTAGGGTTACAGGCATGCCCCGTCACACCCAGTTTAAAGCCCATTAATTAAAAAAATTCTGAGGCCTCAATATTTCAAGTGTACTAGAGATATATATTTTATATACATATAAAAATTATACTTCTACTTATAAATCTTTTTACTTTTTCAAAGCAAAGAAGAATGTCTCAAGTTTCCTACAATGACTGTGATTATGCCAATTTCTGGGGTTTTTTTTGCTTGTTTTGTTTTGTTTTGTACTTTTAGACCATTTCCTAGTTCAGTTCTTTATTAGTGCACGTGTGCAGTACATAATGGTTGCATTCCTTGTATGGAGCTGGTGCGGGGACAAAATGCGTGTTAATTACATTTGTCATCTCCCTTGATTTCTTGATCTCCTTCCCATTTGAGAAAGATCTATCTTGCTGCTTGCTGGGGACCACTACAAAGTGGCTCTGGGCAGGATTTAATATTAACCAACTGGCTTTTCATATTTACCTGGGAGTTGTCCGAGTCTTAGGCACCTTGTCTGCAGATGGGCAGTTGATTCATAGTAAGTGAACCTCTATGAGTGGCTGGTCACTGTTGAGGCCTGTATTGATTGGCCTGTGACACTGTGACACCTCAAGGACAAGGTGACTGCAGGTGAGGACATCTGGCTTCTACTTCCATTAACTTTAAGGAAACTATGGCTTTCAGCCCTGCTGTGAAGGTCTTCCTGGAGATAACATAGCCCTCCTAAATTAACATAATAATACTTGGAGGAGTCCTTGAAAGGATTCCCGAGTCCTGCCCAGATTCCTACTCAGATTCCTGCATTTTCTTCACTATTTCCCCTCCCTTATTTGAAAAAGCTAATAAAAACGGAAACCCAGAAAAGTCTTTGCCTAATTCAGAGAATATAGAAGCTGGAAAGGAATTAGTCTCTCCTGGAAGCCCTGAAATCATATTCTACTGTCTTATTTTTTATTTATGCCTTTGTCCATCCACTCGCTTGGGAGATTGCGGGCCTCATCAGCCTGCAATAACTTAGGGTTTTTCAACCTGGTCTTCGATAGCTGCTTCCTGTGATCTATCTTTTATTGTGTTCTTTATGATTAGGGTTTCTCCTATGAGACAAACCACATGATATTGAAGCTCGTGTGTCTTCTGTATGTTACTTAACGTTATAGTCTCAAGGATTAACATCATGGTCTCAAGGCGATCCATTCTCCTACTGCTGACCCAAGGTTTTCTTTTTGGTTGAGTTGCATTCCATTTTGTGGAAATTTTCTTTACTCATTCATCTGTTGATGGAAATATAGGTCCCTTCTAAGATTCAGCTACTGTGAATTGTTCTAGTACAAACACGACTATGCATGTATCACTGTAATATGATGTCTTCAACTCTCTAAAGACTGGAGAGACCCAAAAACGGAGCAGCTGGATTAAATGGAACACCTAATTTTAGTTTTTTGAGGAATCTCTACACTGATTTCCATAGAGACTGTACTGGTTCGCATTCCCACCAACAGTGAACCTTTGTCTCCCCCCTTCCACCTCTCCAGCATTTGCCATTACTTGATTTTTTGATGGTGGCCATTCTTTTTGGGTAAGGCGGGATCTCAGTGTTGTTTTCATTTGCGTTTCTCTAATGGCCAGCAATGTTGAGTGTTTCTTCATATATTTATTGACTATTTGTACTTCTTTGAAGTGGCTATTCATTTCACTAGGCCATTTTTTGATTGGGTCTTTTATGTTTAGAGGCTCACTCCTCAGAGGACTAATATCTTGACTATATAAAGAACTATTTTTTCTTTTTTCTGTTCAATTTTTATTTTTTATTTGTACCTGTATATATCGTATAATGATCAGATTCCTTGTGGGGAGTTGATACAGGGAAACATATTCTTATACACTTAGATTTTAGTTAGCTAAAATGCCAAACAATTAGCAGGCAAAAACCATCAAATATGGGCTAAAGACAAACACAATTCTTTGAACCTTTGATTAATATTTATCTCTCTTACCCTATTAATTTTCTTAACACTAGCGCCTTCACCTATTCTCTCTGAATCATTAAGCGATGATATTCAATTTCTTTATGGCCTTTGGATAAATAGCACTCATATTTACCTTAGGTAAATACTAATTTAACTTACCCAAGCTCAATTAAGAATTCATAGATGTAATTAAATTAAAACCAAGGAATATTAAATTTTGAATGTTATAAAATTATAAAAAATTAATTTTTATAATATTAATTTTGTTTACATAAATTTTACAGCATTATCTAGGTTCCATAAAGTTAACTCAGAAGAGGCAAAGTACATTTACTTATTTCAGTTGCAATTTTTTATTTACATTACATTATATGGCTCCAGTTTGTAAAATTTTTTCCCTTTGCTGTACAGAAGATTTAAAAAAATTTTTTACCACCACACATTCACCATACATTAGTGCTCACAGTCATTGTAAGGAATTTGTATCTTTACATAATGCGTCTTAATTCTTTCTTTCCCATTTCCCTTATATCTTTAGTTAAAATCTAGGTATCATAATCCTTCCATTTTGTGTGTGTGTGTGTTTTTTTTTTTTGTCTTTTTGAGACAGGCTCTCGCTTATGCATTTCAGGCTGGCCTTGAGCCCACTTTGTAGCCCAGGCTGGTCTTGAACTTGCAACATTCCCCTCCTGCCTCAGCCTCCTGAGTGCTGGGATTACAGGTGTGCACCACCATACCCAGCATCCTTCAGTTTTATAAGAAAAAAGAATATGTTTATTTTAAGTTTTGGTGTGAAAATCCAAATCCTGGTATGAACTGAAAGCAGCATGTCAGTTTTGCTTTTCACAGTACTTGTCTGCTCATCAAAGAAACAGCATAGTCATCTATTACTCACTATTCTTCTGGCTAACACTCCTTTTGTGGTTTCGTCAAGGCCAACAGGCTGACCAGATATTGGCCTTTCAGTTTGGACTGCTATGGGGTCAGGGCAGAAATTTATTCTTAACTGCCGGGATTGTGTCAGGGTGGCTTTTGCCCATGTATTGCACAGAAACTTAGCTGGTACGGATTAACTGTCTGTCAGAGACACTGAAGTTTCCATTTTTGCAGGGCCGTTTAGCATGAACATTCAGGCTGGAGGAAGACAGCATTCCCTGAACCTTCTATGCAGTTCCACTCTAGATCAATTTATTGCTACTTCTGGGAATGAGGATACAGAGAGAACTTGGCCCCATCCTGGGTCTGTCCTAGAGCAAGGTGGGCAGTTTCCCGTATGGAGGGCTGCACCATGCTGCGCTAAGCCTATTTCCTGCCCTTCATCTCAAGTGACTCAGTTCGTCAATCTGAAAAGAAAAAGATGCCAAAAATACAGACTGTAGTTAATACCTTAGTTAAATTTTCATGTGACAATTTGTAACAAAGGATCATATTAGAAATAATGCAATTTACTACCTTTAACAAATCAGAGGCATCGGATCAGGCCTATGCATATCTATATCTATTTAAAATAATTTTGCTGTTTTATCAGGTCAAATGTTAGTTTTCTCTTAGCAGAAGTTTGGAAGATTTGAAAGACCTACAAATCATTAGCTCACAGCTGGTATTGCCCGCCAAGGATAAGATTTAGCTCACTCAGTATACTTTCCCAAAACTCATTTCCTCCTTGCGAGTTTTATCAGAGACAGCGGCGGGGGTGGGGGGTGGGGGGGAGCACAGATATATTTTTATTTTATTATTACGAGTCCTCTTTAATTACACAACAGGCTAGGACTATAAACTGGTTCAGTCATTATGGAGAACTCGGTGACAGGATGCAGTCTGATTAAGTGTTTGCATGTCACAATTTCACATCAAAGTACTTGGCTGGAGATGTTTACGCACACCTCAACTGTGAAGGCATAAAACTAGAGGCAACGTGGGTGTCTAACTCCGATCAAGCAGGTAAATAGGGTAAACATTCACCATGTGTATTGAAGGAGCAGTCACAGACATAGCAATGTGGATTGGGCTAGACAACAGGGTACTGAGATTAAAACAAAGTTCAGTGTATGTGAATTTAAAATACAGATTCACAAAGTAGCATATTTTTCATAAGAATGTGCAGTACATTAACATAGCAAAAATGGTTGTCTAAAGGGATAGGGAATTGGAGGGAAAGGGAATGAACAAACAAACAAGCAAGAAAGGGGCCTTGTTGAAAAAAAAACTATTATCCAACAAGCCTGAGTGAGTTTTGATAGAAATCATTGAACAAAATTCCACTAGTGTAACAACTATGCAGAAATCTTCCTTGCTGAACCAATCTTCCATGCCTCAGACTGCTCAGTTTCCCCCAGGGCATAAACAGTTCACATCCCCTCCCTCATGTCCCTGGTACCTCTTGGAAAATCTCACCGTGATTATGGGGCTTTGCCTTGTAATCCCACACTTGGAACAATCTGAAACTTTTTTTGTCATAGGAACACACACAGACGTGCACACACACACACACACACACACACACACACACATCCCTAGATATAGAAACAAATGTGAGATGAGATGCCCACCAACATCTTGGTAAGGTGTATTCATGACCCCTAATTCCTTGTCCTTGTAGACTTAGGGCCTGCAGGCTGAGACATAATTTTACTATACTCTGTGTCTTCTGCTCAAAGTTTATATTGCTTTTCCAAAAGAATTTGTATTTCCACTTAGGGGAAGCCTGACAAGCACTATATTCTTCGTCTTGAACGAGATAAATAGTAGCAACAGGCTGCATCCTTTTCTGTTGCAGACTTCCATGGACCAGCAATCCCTACACAGGATCTTTGCCTCTGGTTGACAGTGCCAGAGAAAGCACTGGTCGTAGTCTATGAACCTTGTGATTTCTCCTGGCATTTCCCCGAAACCAATGACTTCTGTATGTAACATGGTACAATTATTGAGTTAGTGCGGGGAATGATAAGGTTAATATCTTTGAGTCTTTCCTGTTGGCCTACTCAAATCCTCCAGAGGACAACCTTTCATTGTTCTGCCTGGGAAGTAATGCTGGCTGCCAAAATGAGTGGGAACTGGATGGGGCATAAACCTGAAGGCCTCCACAAATCACATGTACACATTCAAAGAATTGCTCTCTTTATAGATGGTGACCCACCCCATTCTCAACGATGTCTGGTGTTCACTTATTTAAAATTTCTTTACCAGCTCTGAAAAATGAAAACATTTTACGTTTGGCTAGGACAGAAAGAGGGTTCTGGGAGTCCAGCTACTTATTTATTTCTTTGGTCCATTTTTCAACTTGTTTGTAATTTTAGTTTATTCTTTGCAATGCATGTCATCATTTTTCTGTCTACTTTGTGTAAAATTTCCTTTGTCTATTTATAATACACCTCCTTATCGGTGGAAGTTATGTTGCAAAGCATTCTGCAGATGCCAGAAACTGTGGGTAGTACTGAACCTTGTATATACTGTTTTTTTTCCTATATACAGATATCTGTGATAAGGTTTAATGCATAAATTAGTTATAGTAAGATATTAGAGGCAATAATGACAATGAAATGGAAAAATTATGATAGTATACTGTAAAAAAAGTAACATAAAACTTACGAATTGATTACTCCTGGAATTTTTTATTTAATATATTTAGACCATGGATAGCTAAAGCTGTAAGAGGTAAAAGTACAGTGTATGTGTGGCTAAGGGGCTGTGCCTTAAGTCTACAATTTATCTATTTGCTTTCTAATATCTTGTGCCCTCTAAATAATTTGAAACTTTCTTCTAAGATTTCTTTTTTTCAGATATAGTATTTATACATCTATATGGAGTACATTAGGGTAATCTGATTATATCTATCTATCTATACATCTATATATAATATGTAATAATTAAATCATGGTATTAAGCATTTCCATATCTTCAAAAATTAATCATTTTAAAATACATAATAGATTTTTTTAACCAATCGTTATCCTATTGTGCCATAGAAAAGTCAGGACTAATTCCTTCTCTGTTAGGTGCCTCCAATTGAGCTTCTCATCTTGTTTCCCCTCTGTCCTCCCCAGTCTCTAGTGACCACTTTTCCATTCTAATCCTGTACAAGGCTGACTTTGTAGTTTCCACAAATGAGTGAGACCATGTGGTGTTTGTCTTTCTGCATCTGGATTATCTCACTTGACCTAGGATCTCCATTGCTATCTATACTGCTGCAAATAACGAGTTTCATTCTTTCCAATGGCTTTATAATATTCCACTGTGTATACGTCTACCATATTTTCATTATCTATTCATCCACTGAAGGGCATTTGATTGATTCCATATTTTAGTTATTGTGCATATGCTGCGATATGTTTATTGGTAATAGAAGTATTTTCATGGTGTAATGAATTCACATCGTTTGGCTATATACCGTGCCCGGGATGGAACTGATGGATTATATGGTAAGACCATGTTTAATTTTTTGAGAACTCTATGCTGTTTACATAATGGCTATACTAATGTGTGAACCCACCAACAGTATGGAAGAGTTACCTTTCTCTGCACTCTGGTCAGCAGTCATTGTTTTTCTTTTCATGATGGTCATTCTAATGGAGGTGCGATAATATCTCATTATAATTTGATTTACATTTCCCTTATCATTAGTGAGATTAAACATTTTTCATATAGTTGGCCATGGGTGCGTTTTCTTTTGAGAAATATCTGTTTAGAGTTTCATCCAATTTTAAAAATTGGCTATTTTTGTGACTTAGGTTTTTAAGTTCTTTATACATTCCAGAAATAATTCCATATCTAAAGTGTAGTTTAAAAATATTTTCTTTCAGGTTTTGGGTTGTCTCTGAATACACTGCTAATTATTTCCTTTGTTATGATGAAAGATCTTAGTTTGATGTAACTCCATTTGTATAGTTTAACTTTTGTTGCCTGGGCTTTTGAAATATTATCTAAAACTCATCACTTACACTATGGTTTTAAATTGTTTCCACATATTTTTGTGTAGTAATTTCATAGTTTCAGATTTTAAATTTAGGTCTTTGACTCATTTTGAATAGATTTTTATCTGGTGAGAAAACGGGATCATGTTGTTCTTCTGCCTATGCATATCCAATTTTTATCAGCAGCGTTTGTTGAAGCAGTTCTTTGCTCCACTAAACGTTCTTGGTCCCTTTGTCAAAAATCTGTTAGCTGTGTGAACTTGAGTTAATTTCTGGGTTTTCTATTCTATTTGTTTGGCCTGTGTGTCTGTTTTTATGCCAATACCATGCTGTTTGGGTTACTCTAATTGTTTTGTATATTTTGAAGTTAGGTATTATGATGCTCTAATTTTGTGTAGATATCGATTGACTGATAATTGTTTTACAACTCAGGATCATTTTGACAATTCTGGATCCTTTTGCTTCCACATGAATTGTAGGATTTTTTTCCATTTCTGTAAAGAAAGTCATTGGTATTTTAGTAGGAATTACATTGAATTTGTAGACTGCTTTGGGTCATATCTGTTTTAACAATATGAATTCTACTGATCTATTAAGACAGGATATCATCCATTGTTTTGTGCCCTCTATAAACTTTTCAGTGTTTTATATTTTCATTGTAGAGACCTTTCAATTCCTTGGTTCAATTTATTCCCAAATATTTTATTTTTTATAGCTATTCTGAATAGGATTGCTTTCTTCTTTTTCAGCAAGTAGGTTATTGTTAAATGAAAACACTTCATTTTTGTATGTTGATTTTGTATCCTCCAACTTGGATGAATTTGTTTATTAGTCCTAACAGTGTTTTGATAGAATAGGTTTTTCCATACATAAAATCATGTCATGTGAAAACATGAATAATTTACCTTCTTTCTTTCCAGTTTGGATGCCCTATATTTCTTTCTCTTGCCTCATTGGTCTTGCTAAGACTTCCAGTCCTATATTAAATAAGAGTGCTGAGAACAGAATGAGCACAGATGATGCTGTGGTCTGTGGCACTGAACCATGGGCTGAAGGTCTGTGGGGCATAACAGGTTCTTCCCTAGGTCCCATGGGGTGATTGTGGGTGGCAATGGTACTTAGGTGCTGGTAGCGACTTTTCTTGAGCTACCTGACCTGGATAATACCTTGTTTAGGGCCTTCGGGACAAATACAAGTGATGCTGGGGTTTGGGCATCTACAACTATGGCTCTGGAACATTTTTCAGCTCTCAATGGATGGACACAGGAAAGCCAGGAGTCTGTATCAGCAGCTACAGTCTGAAAGTTGTTGACGGGGAGACCTTCCTTAGTTTCCTTGGGGTAAGTGCAGTTGGGAATGGGGCTTGTGACTATGGTATCACTGGCCAAGGAGCTGCAGAATATTGAGAGCTTTGTCCTCTCCTCTGTGAGGTATGTACAGGCCCAAGGCTTCTAGACTTGTTAGGGACCTGTCCCTTATGGCAAGATCGCTTGGGTTCTGGGCAGCAGTGAAGGCCCAAAGTGAGTTTCTTCTTTGTAGTAGAGCAGTCACTCTTAGGCCAGCCAGCTCCCTAAACCCTTAGTCCAGCCAGCTCCCCAAATTGGAATTAATGCCTTGAGGACTATGGCATTGTCTTAGGTACTTTGCTCATTGCTGAGACAAGAAACCCAACATCCAAAGTTAAAGGAGGAAAGGTTTACTGTAGCTCAGATCATAGTTTTTGATAGTTTTGATAGTTTCAGATCATAGTTCCAAGGTAGGGTGGCACGGCAGGGGGTGTCCCAGAGAAGAAACAGTTCATGGCAGGCAGAAGGCAGCAAGGCAGTGATGCAGAGACCAGCAGCAGCAGCCTGCCTCTCCCCTTCATCCCTTCCAGCTACCGACCCTTTCGGTGGTGCCATCGACACCCAAGGAGCGCCTTCCCATTATCCACACCCGGAGCTATGTGGAATCCATCAGTGGGTGACATTAGTAACCACACACCCTCAATCCCAGCATCACACACCCTAGATCCAGTCACCTCTGAAAAGTGCCACCCATGACCACTTGGGGCTTGGGGGGATATTGGGACACAGCCGTAACAGGCACTCTCCTGGGGTTAGCCCTGCTGGCCTCTGTTGTGCTTGGGGTCGCTGATGCTTTCCTGCTTACCTTTTCCTGACAATGTGGGGTGCCCTCCCCTCTCCACAAAGCCAGGGGTGAAGCTGTAATTGGCTTGTTCTTTTCTCTAGATTGTCTTTTTGATTTCATGACTCTCCCTGGGGTTCAGGATTCCTATCACTTCATCGCTGATTTCCAGAGATCCCCTAAATTACTTTCCTGAAAATACAGTTTGTTCTCTGTTGCCCTAGTTCTTCTGTGACAGTCCCATGTAGGGCACCTTGAGCCATTTTGGATAAGTGCTTACTTTTAAAAATTTCTTTATATTTTACAATTAAATCTTTTTCCATTTAGAATTTATTTTTATAGTACTGTGATATAGAGGAATTGTTCTGTATTAGTATCCAGTTGTACCAGGTATTATTTACTGAATGCATTATTTCTATTTATTAAGGTAAAAATAGTATTTTGTCATATCACCAAGTATTTTATGTTTGTTTGTAACATGATCCTATTTCTGTGCTATCAGTTTCCCTCTACCACATCGATTTGACCACTGTGGACGGGAGAGAACGTAGTGATACCAGATCAAGTAACTCAGATACAAAGAACCCCAAATCGAGATAATTTCATAATTGCTAACCCTGAAAGCTAGAAGGCACTGGAACAATGTATTGATAATATGAAGGAGAATGTTTCCTATAGAAATTTTGTAGCACAGAAATTACCAGCCAAGTTTATGTTGGAATAAAGACTCCTAAAAACGTACTCAACTCCAGCACATTTACCACATAGATCCTTTCTCAGAAAACCAAAAGATTGGAAAACAAAGGATGTAACAGATAGAAAGGCAATGGAGGATGGGGTCCAAGGATGTTCCCACGACGAGGGTAAGAGGGCTCCAAGCAGGAGGGTGCATCTGGCAGGGAGGAAAAGCAGCATGGGTAAATTTGATGCATCTGATCGTCTTCAAAGAAGATTTAGAAACCTGACACGATCCAGGGCTTGAAGTCATGATAAATCATAGAACACTAAGCAAATTATTAAACAGTAGCTCTGTTGCTGCCTTCAGAGAAACATTTAAAAACACAGAAAAGGAAAAAATAAGTATCATTCATTTCATACATTACATATGGGTAGGTTCTATGGAATTGTAATAATAAGCCACACCATGATAATTGACATGAAATGAGCTGAGTGTGTGGCAATAGCAGGAGGATACAAATCTTCCTCTTTCACAGTAGGAACTTCAGAAGGGAAAAATTGTAAGAACACTGTAAACATACCACTTAATGATATGGATGGATATGTGGAAGTAATTGTCTAAAAGCGAAACCAGGAAGCCTTTAAAACAGAAAAAACACAGGCAAGGAGGCCAGTATACTGCTATTTTTCATAAACAGAAAACCCAGAAAAATAAACAAAGTAATTTTCAAATTGGACTTCCCAGATGCGTTTTGCCTATTTTAGGTTTTCACGTACATGATTATTTTGCTAACACTTTAGAAAATGTTTTAAAAACCAGCATAAAATTCAGTGACCTCGTCTTTCCTTAGTAAACAGTTTCAAAATTCAAAACCAGGTTCTTCATGGATTTTGTCCACCTGCCTTCCCCCCACCCCTGCACGGGGTGAGTAGGTAGAGGTCAGGAGAGGTGTGAATAAAAGGCAAGTCCCAACACGGAAGGTGATCCGGAGTTCTGCCAAGTCACTCTTCACGTTAGTTCCAATAAAAATGGTGGGAACATGTCTAAAAAGCATTTATGCTTTATAATTTTTGGGGTCCTGCCTGTTTCATTTCTGGCCTCAAGTAAAAGCACTAAAAATCAGCGAGCTCTTCTGAAATTTCCAGTGCAAGTGTTCAGATTCAAGACTTTAATAAGTTCCAGTTCGTTTGGGGAAAAGCTGCTCAACTCTATTCAGGCGTCTGTCTCGGAAAGGTCGGCTTCCTGTGTTCTACATGTTCGCGTGTTTTCTAAAGCTATTTTCTTTCTCTCTTTTACATGCCTGCCCATTCGCTTCTATCAAAGCCTGTTCTTTCAGAATGGATCTGTTGGTGAAGGGTTTCAGGGGCAAATGACCACCTGTTCTTTTACACTGTCCCATTAACTGTGTCTCTGTGCTGCCTTTATGCAGCCTTGTGGGATTTAAGTCCACAGTCCTACAACAATGACCTCTTTGTTCCCTAATCTCCGGATGAAACTTTGCCGTAAGGAGTACAACAGAGATGGGAAGGGATGGCGCTGGTTCATGTAATTCAGAGTTGAGCGGTAGAATCTTGACACATAAAGGGATATAATGCGACTGGTAAATATGTGCACGCTCCAAACGCTAGGGGGCGATGCTACGATTGGCTTTCACGTTTTGCTCCATTTGTGGGGTGTTTTCACATATGATTTACCAGTTATACCACAAGGCTTTGGACATTTTTGGACATGGTTATTCATGCCCTTTTGTTTTTTTTTTCCGTTTCAGGGGCTTGGCCACATATGTGCAGTGCACATATGTCATAGACAAAATGAGAGCGAGACAGAGAGAGGCAGAGGCAGAGACTCAGGGTCCCAAGCAATTCAGAAGCTTCTCTGACAAGAACTGTTTTTGAGCGTATTTGGATGTGCACCCTTGGTTGATACATATATATGATTGAACATTCTAGTGGTGGGTTCTGGTTATTGTTAGGTAACTGCCAATAATCCTAATAACTATGGGAAAATGAATGTTTTGTTGCAGTATGCATAGTTTATTTCATTTTTGTCTTTTTCTAATAGGTCTGAGGCATATTGTAACACTTATTTCTGGCCTTCAGACCACTATTGTTGACTATTATTATCTGTTCATACACATACTTGGAGTATGAGTCAAACCATAGCCATTAAGTCCTGTGGATTGATTGATTACTATTTATGTAAAGCCTTGGTCCTCCTGGGTATTTCTGCAGATTTTTGGGGGAGCTTACCACCACTCTGTGCCCTTCCCTGAGCACCCCTAGTTCGTGCTGGCATTTCTTTGGGGTTGCACTGTCCTTGCAGGATCAGCTTTTTGAGTGCTTCTCTCCTCTTTATTCTGTGCTCATTAAAGGAGAATTAACTCTTCTGTGGGAAGAATCTTTTCTTCCTTTGGGTATTATCTTAAAGCTCATCTGTTCTTTGCCTAAAGCCAAGTACTTCATGTGAGTCACCACTGGCTTACATCAATAATCTTAATCCCTTAGTATCTCTTTTTACTTGGCAGTGATGGAGAAGGAACTATACATATGTATGTGTGTGTATGTGTGTACACACATATTACATATATACACACACATGTCTCTATATGTACAGGCAGTTGGTTTTAGGGGCCCCATGGACATATATGATCAAATGCCTTAGTAGTTCATTTGCATCCTATGTACATTCTTGCTTCAGCCATCTCCAGATTATTTATAAATGCATGAGCAGTTGTCATATGTTACTCTTCAGGAAAAAGTGACAAGAAAAAAGATCTATACACATTTTGTACAGATGCAATTTTTCCCAAATATTTTGAATTTGTACTTGGTTAAGTGCATAGATGCAAAGCCAGGCCATGGAGGGGTAACTGCATACAATTTATATGAGTAAACTTGGAATGTTATAGTAATTGTGACAATGGGAGTGAGTCTTCCAACCCAGTGTTTTCTCAGCCAAGAATGTAGGAGGATCTTTTAAAAAACAACATGGCATTCATTTTCTCAGTTCTGTGTCTCAAACGGGGGGAGCACAAAAATGTCCTTAGTTTTTTCTTAGTTACCTGTTACAATACTCTTATCTATGGATTTAAAATGAAATCCTTTTGGATTGTTTTCTGTATGTATTTTCTGTTTTCCATTTGAATGTGTAATTTTTATAATGGGAAATAGATGCCAAAATTTTACTTTCAGCCTAATTGTGTCTCTATATTTAAATTGTGTTTCTTTGAAATAGCAGATTGGAATTTTGTGCTTTTTTCTATTACACTGTCCTGACAGTGTTTGGCTTCTACACGAAGGCTTAGACCACTTGCCTTGTTCGTAGTTACCTGCGTGGTTGCAGTGCAGTCTTCCATCTTGGTACCTTCTTCTATTTCTCCCCTCCATTCCGTATTCCTCACTGTCTTCATTCCTGCTCCTTTTGGGAAAATCATTGCACTTAGCATTTAAAAAATTTTCTGTGATGACTTGTTATTTATCTTTTTAGTGGTTGGTCTAGAGATAATATAATTTAAAGGAGAACTTTTATTTTATTTTTTCTCAAACCCTTCATTAATATTCTTCTTTTGTACCAGAAATCGAACTCAGGGCCTCATGCTTGCCGGGCAGATGCTGTGCTGCTGAGTCATATTCCCCCACCCTAAGGAGAATGTCTTAAAGGTCATGAACAATGTAAGCAAATTATGTCAGCATAATTTTTTTCCCGTCCCTGCCAGTTCTTCCACTAGTTCTTGCTACTGTTGAATGCAACCTGCAAAAATTCATCTGTTGGAAATTTAATTCCTGTTGCAGATTGAGAGCTGGTGGTCAATTTATAACCCCCAGCTGAACTGAGTGAGCGTGGTGCTGGGTGTGCAAGGCCCACTTGAGGGTGGTTGCCAGCAGCATAAGAGGCAAAACTGGAGAAGAAGTGAGGCTGTTGGGAGCTGAGAGAGGCTGTTGGGAGCTGGTGGAAGCTGTAAGAGCTGTTGGTTCTGTTGGAGGAGCTCGTCATGCTGGCTTTCCTGGTGAACTTGCTGTTTTCATCCTCCAAGGAGCTCAGGACCTCGTTGGCACTGACAATAGCTTCGGTTCACTTTGGGGGAGCTCTGGTCCTCAGTTTGAGCATCACTTCCTGCCTCTGGAGGGAAGATGGTGCATTGCTGGTCTCCTGGAGCAGCTTGCTGCATTGGCTTCACCGATGGGAACTCAGCTGTCTTCACCACTGGAGCAGCTCAGGACCTCACTGTTGCTGAGGATGGCTGTGCTACTTTTCAAAGGAGCTCTGATTCTTACTTTGCGCCTTGCTTCCTGGCTCCAGTGTAGATCCTTCAGCTTGCTAGCACAGATCCTTCATCTTGCTAGCATAGACTTCCTAGATTCCACCACTGACCTTTGGGCCTTCCCAGTGCAGATATGTGAAACAGTCCTGCATGAGATATTGTTATGGGCTCTAGGCCTCCAGTTGGACTTGTGAGAGGCACTGTCATGTGCTCTAGGTCTTCAGCTGGACTTATGCAGGGCATTTCTGTGCGATCCAAGCCCTTGGCTATTTTCCTTGGTCTATGCTGTATGGACAGATTTCCTGCACTCTTTTATATATCATTCTTTGGGTGACTATTATAAATAATCTTATAAAATATATGTTCTATATTATATTGTTCCCCTTGCAAAATACCCCCCAAACCATAACAGTTTCCAAGTTGATATACTACTAATGGTGTGTAGGGGAACACTAGGAAGCACAGGGAAGCATTTAGGGTTAGACCACAACCTGGAGGTGGGCTCTCAGCAATGATACCTGATGCCAATAGAGGTTTTGTGAGAAGAGGAAAGACCTGAGCCGCCATGTTGGCACTTTGTCACCAGGTACTGCCCTCTGCCATGTTAGGATGCAGTGTGAGGCCCTCACCACATGATGAACAGATGCTGCTCTCACACCCTTGGGCTCTTGGCCTCCAGAGCCATTGGCCAAATAAACTTCTGTTCGTCATCATCACCCTGCCTTGGGTGTTTGGTTATTGCAACAGAAAATAGACATAAGACAGCTCTTGACTATCTTGTTTCTACCTTTATTACATTCCTCACCTGCTCACATACATTTTCCAAATCCTTTATTGGTTTTTTTAATGTATTCATTGGGATTATTTGAAAGCCCCTGGGTCTTGGTTACTTTTCTCTCATCGCTGAGACAAAATACCCAATGCCCAGAATGATGGAAGGAAAGGTTCATTTAGTCTACAGTTTGTGGAGGTTTCAGTCCATACTTGGCTGGCTCCAAGGCAGAATGGCACATGGCAGAGGGCAACAGTTCATGGCAGCAGAAGATAGCAAGAACAACAAGAGCAAAAGGGAGGAGTGGTAGAGAGAGCAAGCCTCTTTCCCTCCCTTATATTCTAGCAGGCTGCCCCCACCCAGGGGGCAGGTAGCACTCACATAATCTCCATGCCCTCCTCTTGCATAGGCTCAGGATGGAATACAAAGTAAGCTCCCTGGCCCCCTGCTGACTCACATTGTTAACCTTCTAAACTTCTCAAATTAACACAATGAACAACATCCCAGAAGGGTAAGGGCATATCCTTTCTACCCCAAGACGCAGAACTGCTGAGTTGCTTAGCCAAACCTTTAGACTCCCCAAGTTGACACAATGTATCAACCGTAACACCCTGTCAGATAAATATAATCTCTGAGCTCTCTCCAGATTTGTTTCTGTCAAGTTTTTTCTCTTTCTTGATCATGGGCCACCTGTCTTCATATGTGCCATGATTCTAAGATTTTACGGCAGGCCTTGTACGTAAGGAACAATGTAAGCCATACCTATCATCATGAAAATGATGTTGTGCCTCCTGGTGAGTGGGTAGGATGTGGGATTAAATCCATATACTCTGTAGTTGAGCCGGACCTGGGCTTTGTTCTGGCTTTAGTTCTGTATGATCACCCCTGGCTTCACACAGATTGTGGATGGAAGGAGGATCGGCCTCTCTGCAGAGTCTGAGGAAACCTCAGAGACCTCACTTGGCAATGTTAAGTATTGCTGGTACCCTCTTTTCTCTCTTGTCTTACCCCAACGTTTTGTGGCTCAGGGACCTGCCTGCACCTGGCTGTCTTGCCCTCACTCCCAGAGGACAGCTGGAGCACCTTGTCAAGGCCCAGAGTATTGGAAGCTCCCTTGGCATTAAAAACTGCTCAGGGATTTTATTTATTTATTATTTATTCATTCATTCATTTATTTACTCATTTAAATATAGCACTTCATTGAGCTAAAATTCATATAATGTAAAATTAACCACCTTGAGTGAATAATTCAGTGGTGATTCGTGCACCGTTTTGTGTAAACATGACTTCGATGTCATTGCAAAACGTATCCATCACGGCAAAATAAACCTTGTACCCATTATCTAGTTTTTTCCAATTAGTACCTTTCCTCTAGCCTCTGTCTCTATAGATTTATCTATTCTGGATATTTCGTTTAAATAAAATCATACCTCATGTGATGTTGTCAGTCTGGCCTCTTTTACTTAGCGTAATGTTCCAGAGGTTTCTCCTGGTGTTTTGCCTGTCCTCAGCACTCAGCATCCGCTCCGTTCTCTTGGTGAAGGTCTCCGGGGACCTGGAAGGATTTCTCTGGCTTCCCTTGCCACTACCTGTTTGCATTGGGTGCAGCTCTTAGATCTCTCAACTTCCGGTAAGCATCAACACTCCCGTAAGTCCATAGGGAAGAGTTGCCTGGGAGTGAAAGACTTGCTCGTGGTTAGGATTCTTCTGGTTATAAGCACCTCGCTAGCCCACGTGGTGCTTTAAAGGTTTGGGTGAACTTTTGCTCCTTGATCCTTATTTTTGTTAGTGGCAGATCTGTCTCGTTTCTGCTATCCTGCCAGGGATAAAGAAACCATGGCTTGTTCTTTCTCAGGTGCATTCATCATCACTTACTGGAGTTCAGTTTGTTTGGGTTTCTTTGCATCCTCAGCATTCTGATGAACCTTTAAAAAGATAAATGTGTAGTTTTTCTGGCTTGTTTTGGCTGTCAGGTTTGAAATGATAGTGTCTTGTAACTTCTTACACTCTCCATTTATTCTTTAAAAATTTTATATATATATATATATATATATATTATATATATAAATTCATAAACTTAATTAGTTCTGCGACTCTGGGGGCAATAGCCTGCCTTCATGTTTGTGTGGGGAAGGTGTTCTGAGCTGTATTCATCACCCAAAAAGGAGTTAGCGAATGGAAGCAAAATTCAGCTGAATGCTTCTGTTCATGAAATGAATTGTTTGGGAACAGAAGCATTTGTGGACTGAGATGACATATGTATATATGACATAAAATTATGTAATTATGATATATAATTTTTGGTGGTACTAGGCATTGAACACAGTGATGATCCACCACTGAGGTAAGTTTTTTTTTTTTTAAACAGAGTCTCAGCTGGTTGTGGTGGCACAAACCTGTAGTCCTAGCACTGGGAAGCTGAGGCAGGAGGATCACCATGAGTTTGAGGCCAGTCTGGACTACATAGTGAGAACCTGCCTCGTAAAATGGGTGAAGGTCTCACCATATTGCCCATTTGAAACCTGAACCTGCAATCCTCCTGCAGCCTCCTTTAATGCTGGGATTACAAGCATACATCACTGCACCCAGCCAAAAATTGTGTTATTAAAATGCATTGCAAGTTTTCCATCACTGCTTTTAAGTTCTCAAATAATTAAACAATTTTTCATTGTAACATAATGCACATGATATATTTCTTCTTTATGATTTATTTTTAAATTTCTATTAGTACATGCTTCCAGTACATAATGACAACATTCATCATGGGGCTTGGTACATGTACCTCGCACATCTCAATCCTTTTTACTTCCCCTTTCCCTCCCCTTCTTCCCCATCTCTCTCTCTTAGTTTCCTTCTCATTTGCAAAAGATTGGTCTCCCTATTAAAAGTGCAGATAAGTTCTATGAGGTAGATTCACATTGTTGTACAACCATTGCCATTATCCACCTCCAGAACACTTTCAGTCTTGTGAAACGGAAGTTCTGTACCTAGTAAGCAATTACTCCTATTCCCTGCTATACATACCCCCTGCTAACTACCATTCTAATTTCTGTCAGGCTGATCATAGTTTTGTCCCACATCATGCCCATCTAGGGAGTTCCCATGTTTTCCACCTTGAACATGCCTCACCTTGTGGCTTTGCTCTATAAAAGTCCCTAAAAAAGACAAGTTCCTGGACCACCCCCTCAGGCCCCCTTCTGTCCTTCTCCTGGACAGCTTTCTTTCCCTCGATAAATACATTCTGCTCTTAACCTCCATCGTTACTAGCATTCATTCTTTGATTTTAGAGAATACGAACTCATCTCAGATATCACTGAAGTTGGGCGTTTCTTTCTCCTATATTAATACTGCCTAAAATTGCAGGGTTTCTTCCCTTTTCATTGTCTTTCTACAGCGTACTGTGCTTACCTCCTTATCTGCTGATGGACTCCTGATTTGCTTTCATATTTTAGTTATTGCAAATAATACAATGTGAACATATATGTACCCACATTTCAGCTCTTCAGTGTATGTTCATGTAGTAGTTTAACATTGTTTGCACAGCAGCAGTACCGTTTTAGTTTCCACCAGCACTGCACCAGGGCTCCTGTGCCCGGTGACCTTGCCAACATTTCTCTCTCTCTGTCTGTGTCTCTCCCTGTCTCTCCTTCCCTCCTTCCCTCTCTCACTAATTATCCTAGTGAGTATGAATGGTATCTCATTGTAGCTTACATTTGATTATCCTAAGGATTAATTAGTGATACTGAGTGTCTTTTTGTGCGTATGTTGGCCATTTTTGTATCTTCTTTAGAGAAATATCCACACCCTTTACCCATTTTTTTATTGGATTGCTTGCTTTTTATGTTGTAGAGTTGAGTTCTCCATACATTCTAGATAGTAATGCCCTATGCATGATTTGCAAGTGTTTTCTCCCATTGTTGACATTTTACTATGTTGATTGATATTGTGCTTTAACATACAAAATTTTTTAATGTTTGTAAAGTTTGATTTGTCCATTTTCCCTTTTGTTGCCTGTGCCTTTGGTGCTGTATGCACGAACTTGTCATCAAACCTAATGTTGTTGAATGTCTGTCCTGTTTTCTTCTAAGAGCTTTATAGTTTTAGCTCTTTGATTCATTTGAATAAATTTTGGTATATAGTGTTCAATTTCAGGGATATGTTCACTTATCTTTTTTTTTTTCTGTTCCTCAGACTCAACACTTTCAATTATTGTATCTTCCAGTTCCTTTTTCTTTCTTCTGCCTGCTCATACTTGCCATTTAGTTCTTCCAGGGCATTTTCATTTTATCCATTACATGTTTCCTTTCGTCATTACAGTCCTAGAATTTTTTTGGTTTCTTCTTTGGCTTTCTCTCTATTGATATTTCCATTTCTACTTATACATCATTTTGTTATACATCGTTCTGCTTCTTACCATCTCTATGGCCACCACCTTGTTGGAGTGTGTGCATGTGTCATCTGGTTTGCAGTAATAACATCTAAAAACAAAAATCTAACCATGAGATTCCCCTGCTTAGTAAAGTTCAATATAATCAAAATAAAACCCAACTTTTTCCATATTTTCTTTTAGTTGTTGAAGATCTTTGGGGTAGTTGCTTCAAAATATTTCATTAGGTCTGTCATGTGGTCTTTCTCACAAAGGATTTGTGTTTTGTGACTTTGTTGCTTGGTGCTTTTGCTTTAATCACTAATTAGTTTTTAAATCATCTAGAAAACAAAAAGTGGCTTTTCAAATCATTGTTATAATAATGCTAGTTTTTGTACTTGCCCTTGTATTTACATTTACGGAGATGCTTATTTCATTGTGTAGTTTCAGGTTACTGTCTAGTATCATTTCATTTCAACCAGCAACAGTGTCTTCAGGGTTTTCACAGGGCAGGTCTGGTTATAGTGATCTCTCTCCACTTGCCTTTCTTGGAAAGAAGCAAAATCCTTTCTTTGGGTATGCACAGTCACTTTTAAATTCTCCTCATATATACAGTTGCTTTTGAATCCTGATGTTTGACTCCCTAAGGGGAAAACAGAAAAATTCTCTTTAATTCTCCTCAAAGTGGCTTCAGTCAGAGGAGAAAGGCTCTTAACGATGGAAGAGGGCTCCCACCTGCACTTCTGCCTGTATCTCCACCACCAGAGGCAGCAGTCAGCCGGCAACGCACAGGTGACTGATGTCTGGAGAGTCAGGGTCTTGTTTCCCACCTGGCTCCTGCAAACTGTGTGCAAGTTACTCTAGGACCATATGCGTGGCTATGAGTGAGCGATGGGCAGTCACTGTTGAGGGAAGACCTACAACTGATCAAAATTAACTATAATGAACATCCCTTCACTGGAAGTTGCAAACACTCAATAAATCCTAGAGTTCCAACATAGTCACATCAGACATATTTTGCTACAAGTAATATATATATATAAATGTATATATACATACACACACTACATATAGTAATATATATAGTATATGATATATATGATATATACATATAACTTTAATGTAAATTATGAATGTACTTATGAAATAAGCTCATGGGAAACTGTGTCTAGCACAGCAGCAAGAAGATTGTTAATTCTGTTGGAGGCTACATGCTGCTAGTCAATCCCATCTTTTTGCCTCCTTCTCAAGAGTTAATTACCAAATCACATTTTGCATTTATAATTTTCTTACATTTAGAACAATTTTTTTACATTATATAAAATATATTCCTTAGTTTTACTTGTTTTAAATCCAATTAATTATTCCCATTGAAAGCAGTACAATCAGATCTTCACATCAAATCATATACCAAAATCAATCTTTTCACTTTTCAACCCATGCAATCTTACTTTCGCTTATGAACTCCAACCCTGACCAGATCTACTCTGGCCTTCCTTGTGTTAAATCCAGTGGTATTTTTTTCTTAATATTACTGTTTAGTGTTTTGTCCTAGGTTTTATAGAAAATGCTTTCTTCTTCTCAAAATAGTCTCTTTTTTAGCTTCTGTAATGATGAATTCTTTTGATTTTTAAACCCATTTTTTGGTTTTGCTGCCCAGGGTCCTTCCTTAACATTTACTTTCTTGCCTGGTCTCTACATTTTGGAGTTCCTTATTGCTCAGTACCTTATGCTTTTGTATTCTCTCTTGAGAGAATATTACTCCTATCAGTGGATTTCCATGCCACTACACGTTGACGACTTCTAACTTGACAACTTGACACTAGCATTTTGCTTGAGCCTCTGTCTTGGTTACTTTTCTTTTGTTGTTGAGACAAAATACCCAACACTCAAAATGAAGGAAGGAAAGGTTTGTTTGCTTGCAGTTTATGGAGGTTTCAGTCCATACTTGGTTGGCTACAAGGCAGAGGGCAAATGTTCATGGTGGTGGAAAACAGCAAATGTAACAACAGCAAAAGGGAGGAATGGCAGCAAAACAGCCTCTTCTCTCCCTTACGTACGCAAACTACCAGCCCCAGGGTGGGTGTAGTACTCACATCCATAATCCCAGCATTGGATCTTGGATTAATCACAAATCCTAGAAGCCCGCCCCATGACTCCACGAGGATTTTGGGGGGGGGGGTCATCCAGACACAAGCTGTAACAACCTCAAAACTCAGGTCTCTGTTTGATGTACACTTGAGGCAGCACCAGGCATTTTACCAACCAGTGTTTTTGCAACTGAACTCAAGTTTTTGAGAGACTGCTCCTCTCTAGGTTTCCTCATCTCAATAATCTGTTGAGTTGCTCAAATCCCGAACCCAGGAATTTTATTTCATCCTATGCACTCTCACTAGTGGCACTCACCTAGGCAGTATCCTCAGTCTTCAAGTCTAGCTGGCAGTCTGCTGCTTCTTACCGCCTCTATGACCACCACCTTGTTGGAGTGTGTGCATGTGTTGTCTGGTTTGCAATAATAACATCTAAGTTGATTGTTCCTCTTCTACACTTGCTTCCTCTAATATAGTCTTTACCAAGCTGCCACTGAAGTCTTTCCGTAAAAACACAAATCTAACTGTGAGATTCCCCTGTTTAGTAAAGTTCAATGTAATCAAAGCAACACTCACACTCCTCTTCACAACAAACCTGGTTCCACCTTGCTCCTCTTGCTTGTTTCTGTTTTGCTCCTGAGCCACGGTCCTCCTTGGTCAGCGTGTGTCAGACACACTGGCATTCTTTTCTGTTCTCCAGAGAGAAGCTTTTTACCATCTCAAAGTCTTCCCATATCTTTTCCCTGATGAATAGAATGCTATCTCTAGGCTCTTCAAATGATTTGCAGCTTTTTTTTCTGTAAGTCTCCATGAAATGAGAGTTTCTCAGATGCATTTCCTCTGGTGAGGCCCTTCCAAGCCGTGCCTCCTGCCACTGTGCTTTGTGTTAGTTTCCCACGACTGCAGCTACACATTACCATAAACTGGGCGGCTGAAAACAATAGAAATTTCTTCCCTCACAGTTCTGGAAACCAGATGTGAAAAATGAAGGTGTTGGCAGGGCTCGAATCCTTCTGGAGGTTTTAGGGAAGGTGTCCTTTGCACCTCCCAGCAACTGGCTGCTCTGGGTACTTCTTGTCTTGTGTCCCATCATTCCAGTCTCTGTCTCCAGGGCCACCTGCCTGTTCCTCTCACTCTAACTTTTGGTTTCTTTTCTCAGGTAAAAATGCTTGCAATGGTATTGGGGAACCGTGAACTCTAAATCTTTTATTTAATTACATCTCTTAGAGACCCCACCTACCCTTTAAGAAAATAAATGATATTTATAAATTCTAGGGAGTAGAATTTGATGTGTCTGGGTGGTTATCACTTAACCTACTACTTACTCTGTGATGATTTTCTAAGTATTAGATTCAAAATACTTTTTCTACATAGAATACATTCTGTATTTGTTTTTTACTTACTGGGTTATTGCCATTTTCTCTTAGACCAGTGGTATTCAACAGAAACGTAATGGGAACCACATGTGTATCTAAGTTTTCTAGGAGCCAGAGTTGAAAGTGAAAAAAAAACCTGTAAAATTAACTATAATGGTAGATTTAGCTCAGTATAACCAAAATATTATCCTTTCAATATGAAACCAATATAACAATTACTACTGAGCTAGTTAGAATTTTGGAGAGAGGTTATGAACTCTTTTCTGGCTGGTATACATTCTGTACTCACAGATCAGGCACATTTCAAGTGCTCAGTAGCAACAAATGGCTGGTGACTATCACTGAGTGGACACCTGGCACCAGACATGTAAAACGTGTCTCCACTTGTGTGCATTTTGGGGCCAAGTTGAGTCTTAGGGTACATGTCTATATATACTACATAGAAGAAGTTATTTTTATCATGTTATTTTATGAGCAAAAGGATACCAACAAAATGTCATGCCAAGTCATGTCACATGATTCTTTCATCAAGATAGATGTATTTATAGAATCGTGTACATCTGACTGTAACTGTGAAGACAAAATGAAGTATTTGTGGTCATGAAATTCTATGGATAATAAATTTCATAAGTTTGTGTTCTGTCATATTACAATATTTTATTTAAATGTTGGGTGCATTTGTGGATGTTTAATATTCTGGAATTTGGTGAAATGATATTTTACTACATATTAATACTACATATTTAATTACAATATTTTTCTTTAGTTGTGGTAAA
The DNA here is from genome assembly GCA_004027595.1 of Dinomys branickii. NCBI lineage: Eukaryota > Metazoa > Chordata > Mammalia > Rodentia > Dinomyidae > Dinomys > Dinomys branickii. The sequence continues at coordinate 56,797 of PVLD010005750.1, forward strand.
ATCATATTAACCAAAATTGTGATGGAATTCATCCTTTTAAATATTTATTATCATATAATATTTTAGATTTGAGCAGTGGGGAAATAACATACCAGCTCATACAGAAATTACAACACTAATGAAATTCAATCTTTAATGGTTTATGCATAATTTTGGACTGACTAATGTGAGGCAATGCATACATATTCAATAAAAATATTAAAAGTTATAGAGGAAAAATTTTATTTAATAATAAAATAAATTTTAAAACCTCTTTAATCACTGGGAGAATCCTCAGAAGTTGAAAGAAAACTCTTATCTACTTGAACATTTCAGGACAACCAATTTCATTAATTTAAAACAACTTCCAGAGCTAAGGATCCAAGAAAATGAGCTATTTTCTTTAAAAATTCTGACTCATCTTGGGAGCATTAAAATTAATAGGATGTATGATCTTGAGTTCTACTCATTTGTGAATGTGTTTTCAGTAAATACACATAATTGGGGTTGGGATCTGACAGTCCCTTATATATAACCATCATGAATACACATTGACTTTTACACCATTAATATTTCAAGGGATTTGATTCATAATTTTATAAAATGAACACACCCATGAATGAACTAATGTAGGAAACAAATCTTGTAGCAGATTGGTGCAATACATTATGTGTATAAAACATTAAGATTAAAAGTACCCTGACAATATTTCAGTCCATGGCTTGATGTTTTTCTATAGAACTCCTAAGTGGGCAAGGCATAGGGGAGGCAGAGTAGAGGAGGGGAGGACCAGGGAAGTTGCACATCACCACGTGTTACGGGGATCTCACCATGAATCAGCTCCATTTCTGAGAAGCAAATTTTCAAAATTGAGTATCACTGAAGATCATCGCAAATAAACTTTTGCTTTGTATCAGTGTCAACTAATTTTTGAGACCTTCTTCCTGGAAGCATGGCTTGGCCCAGGGTCTGAGTCTGTTCTGGTAAATGAAGAGCCGGGAGGCACATTCAGGACCTCGGTCCTACTGGCCAGTAGGGGTCAGTGTAGCTGCACTACCACAGCACCATTGGCTGCTGCTGGGCCTCCGCGAGCTCCCAGGTTAGACGAGGTTGCTCAGCCTGGTTCTTCCCCTTGCTGCCCTCCTCATTGCTTTTTTTTGTTGTTGTTTTTTTGCGGTACTGGGGATTGAACTCAGGACCCTGCGCTTGCTAGGCAAGCGCTTATTCCACTGAGCTATATCCCCAGCCCCCTTCTCATTGCTTTGACTTCCCACAGAGACGCCTCTATTCTGACAGTTCAAAATACTTGAAATAGATGTTTTTTTCCAATTAAAAAAAAGACAAAAACCTTAGACTGTTTCTCCAAGATTTCATTACGTTTTTTGTTTTTAATTGTGTAGTTTTTGCAAGATTATGTTACTAGAGCAAGCCTTCGGGGAACTATAAAAGTCACATCTAATAACTTACAAATGTTAGTATCAAAGAGTGAGAAGTTGGCAGTGACAATTATACGAATTGTATAAATTTCTCAATACTAAGCACAAAATGAATAAATTTCATGTATTTTAAGCCTAACAGAGTGTCTAAGCATGTTTAAAAGAATTAAATGATTTAGTAAAAATTTTTGCCAAAAGAATTTAAAGTATTTTCAGTATTTACTCATGTAATAAAAAATTGAGATGTTTAGAGAACTGTAAAATGGCTTGACCCTCAGAACTTCTGAGCATTTGTAAAAGAAATGCTAATGAAACATTAGAGGCCAGATCAGGCACATCAACAGTCAAAGATGAAAGCCCATTGCACTGAAGGAAAACATCCATGCAGAAAGAAAAGCACAACTCCACAGGACTAAAGAAGTGGAAGAGCATAGTCAATGGCCATAGGCTTCAATCATGTAGAAGGGTAGAATGTGGAATAAAGCGATTTTATTATATTGTTTTACATATACACATGTTATATGTATAATATATAGTGTAATTTATATTATACATACTTTCTTGTAATGTAAATAATGTATTAAATGTGAGCACTGAAATAAATGTAGATCATCATTGCATGTCACTCTGACCTATCAGGTGACTGGGTAAAAATGAACCTTCATTCTAAAAAACACCCAGTTTTTTATACAGCTAGCTAGTTCAGTACCACTCACAATACCAGTCATAATTCTGATAGATAGACTTTTGACTTTATCTGTTTATGCCTTTAAGATCCCATGGGTGTTGACAATTCAAAAGTTTGATCATTGGACTCAGATACTCAGATACTCAGTAGTTAAGAAGCATTAGGTGTTTAATTATGTTAATTATAAGTTTTATGAATGTGTAATGAAAATGTATATACTTTATTAGTAATTATTAGAATCCAAGAGAAAGTAAGTGCTGTTTCAGATAAGTTGAATTTCCATAAATCTCATCTATTCTTTGTTTTCAAAATCAAATTCTTTATAATTTTCAAACTTGGGGAAGTTTGTGCATCTTGTCCATTTCCGTTCCTTTGCTTAAGCTCCCCACTAATGTAGATCTTACTAAGAAGTAGAAGGAAAGTGATCGGTTTTCTTCAGACAAGATTTATAGGACTATTGACTATTCCCATCTTAGACTAGCACTACAACTGAATTTGTTTTCTTTTTTTTGAGATGATAGTAAGCTTTTATTAATAAACAAATGACTTTCACAAAGACTGTCTATATTACATTGTTATTACAACAGAGATGAGCTGAAACTTTTTAAAATTAAGTTTTAGATATACATAGTGATCATAGTGATGATCATAGGGAATTTGTACCTGTGTATGATGTATTTTGATTCCTCTTTTTTTCCCTATCTCCTCTCTTCCCTTCAACTCCTCTTCCTTTCCCTGTTTACACAGCTTTGTTTCCATTTTATTCTTTATTAAAAACATTTTTTCCTTTTCCTTTCCTTCCTTTCCCCCTTTCCCTACCATAGTTCCTCTTTCTTTTTGCACAATTTCTTCCCATTTCACAATAACTGTTACACATTTTGTTCTTATTTGCTCTTTCAGATTCTCACACCAAGGAGATGATGCAGTGTTTGCACATGTGATTCTGATTTATTTCACATATGAGTATGGGCTCAAATTGCATCCATTTACCTATAAATGTCTCAACCTTATCCTTCTTCATGCCAGACTAGTACTCTATTATATAAAAAAAACTCCACATCTTCTTTACACATTCCTTAGTTTTATACAGACTTGGAAGAAAGGAACCTCTAAAATGAAATCAAGCATATAGCAGTAGTTGAATAATCATATAGGGAGCACTATCTTAATTTCCCTTCATTACAGTGCAAGAGAAAAATTACTTCTTGACAAACAAATGGAAAGCAAGCACACATCCACAGCTGTCACTGTTGAAGTAGCATGTTTGTCATTTTAATCCTGGCATTACTGAGAACCGCATACAATGACAGAACTAGTTTCCCTAAGATAGGCCGATGGTGCCGTGTTAAGCCATTTGCTGCCTTTATTTCATTGTCATTTGTTGTCATTGCTTTAGCAACAGAGGACTGTTAGTCAACTTTTAAAGTGATGCGTATGCCATAGTGTTGCTTTGTAAACTCCAGTTAATTACAGTGGCTGCAAAAAGTTTTTAACGCAACTACAGAGTCATGAATAGCAAAGCTTTAAAGTGACACTAAGAGGAGAGATTACAGGAACTTCTTTCAGGAGATTAATTTAACATGTTTGAAAACACCCACTTGTAAGTGAAAATCTCTTTTCCCTCATCTGGATGCACATAATCCAGATTATCAAGTAGGTAAACTGTGATAAGTAGAGCCATCACTCCAAAGTGGATTGAATGTGTACATTTCACATGGCTCCTCTGCCATCCTTCTCTCTACACTTGGAAAGGGGCAGAGCTGTCTGATTTTCAGAACTGTCTTTAATCATTGTCTTGGTTACTTTTCTCTTGTTGCTGAGACAAAATACCTGACACCTAAGATTGAGGAAGGAAAGGTTTATTTAGCTTACAGTTTGTGGAAGTTTCAATCTATAATCAGCTGGTTCCAAGGCAGAGTGGCACATGGCAGAGGGCAGCAGTTCATGGCAGCAGAAGATAGCAAAAGCAGTAAGAGAAGAAAGGAGGAGTGGCAGCAGGCAGTCTCTTTCTCTCTTTTACACTGTATGCAAACTACCTGCACCAGGGCAGGTGTAGCACTCATACCCACAATCCCAGCATTGGACCATGAATCAATCATAAACTCTAGAAGCCCATCCCATGACTGCATGAGGCCTTGGGGGGAACATCCAGATCCAAATCATAAGAATCATGAACTGAAATCTCATTCATCAGGCCCAGGAGTACTGAGAATCGGTCCTTTTCCAGTATTTGGGCTGCATTCCATTGCCATATTTGTCATATACCTCTGCTTTGATTCTGCCTTTGTGAATAGAAATGGATGCAAAGTCAACAGGCTGAGAACTCAAGGAGTTCCTGAGTAAAATGCTCCTGTTGGAAATGGAGTCATTCTGTTGGAGTTCACAGATTTGCATTCTTTGTTATCTCTTTCGAGAAGGTCCTTCAGAATATTTTGGAGAGCTGGTTGGGTGGTCATGAATTTCTTTATGTGTTCTTCTTGTGGAAGCACCTTATTTCTCCATCAACTTTGAAAAGATAGTTTTGCAGGGTACATCAGTCTGGGATGGAGTTTGTTTTTATTAGGGGTTGAAATACTGCACTCCAAGCTCTCTATAACTTGAGGATTTGTCTTGAAAAGTCTGGTGTGGTTCTGATAGGCCTTCTTTTAGAGGTGATTTGTTTCTGTTCTCTAACAGCTTTTAATATTTTGTTCTTGTGTGGAATTTATGGAATCTTGACTATTATATGCTTTGGTATAGAGTTTTTTAAAGTCATGGTTAATTAGGATTCTATATGCCTCACTTAACTGTGTGTCAAATTCTTTTTTCATGCCTGGGGAGTTTTCTACTTTTACTGATGTGAACAGATTTTTTGTGTCATTTACGCTATCTCTTGCTTTTCATTGACTCTGATTAATTTTGGTCATTTTTCTTTGCATTATGTAGCTATTTTTAAGAAATCTTTCTTTTCATGATCAGTAACTGCAATCCTGTCTTCTATATCTGATGTTCTGAGAGCACTGGACTGTGTGTACTTTCAGTGGAATTTTTAACTCCCTGGATATCTGTTTGAATCTGTTACATGAATTCCATTTCTCTCCTCTGTTAGGTTTTTATGGTTTCCATCATTTTCCTAAGCTCCTCTATTACTTTATCTGTAAGTGCTCTGGAGTCACTAACCATGTCCTTCATTGTAGTCGCTATTTCTGTAGTTATTTGAGAAATTTTTCCTGATTTGATTTTTTTCTAGGGCCTCATTCAGATGCTTTGTTACTTCCACTGTTACCTCTTCAGAGAGTCCAAGTATGTGGCTTTCAAGTTGTTCCACCTCATTGACCCCTGAGTTTGCCTTTGGCAAACTGGAGTCTTGGGATGTATATTGCTTCTGTGTTTTTTCATTTTATATCTATTTTTTTTAGTTTAATTCCTGGGTGGATTTTTGTAAATTGCGCATGGCAGGGAGCTTTATTGTTATTATTGAGAACTCTTAGGAGATGACTACTTCTCAGAGATATCTTCCAGTTATAACTGGTTTTTGAGTTTTGAGGTTTTTGTGAGATCTTACCCCTTCAATTTATTGGGGACAAGTAGTTGCTAACCATTTGGCCTAACCCTTGGTTCTTTTGCACAGGTCCATAGTATTGTTTATGACCCTTAGGCAATCTCAGCCTTGGTATACCAGAAAAAATATTGATTGGAACAATTACGTCACCTTAGCTAAAGAAGTACAATCAGTAATAACAACAGCATCAAACAGCCTAGAACGTGACAAACTGTGGTATGTATTAATTTGCCACCTTTAATCATATGAACTAGATTTGCTTTTATAAAACAAGGTCTAAAATGAACCACAAAATTATATATAGTATGTATGACCGCTATATGGTGACTTTACCCTCAGGGGAGAAAATTTAAAAGGGATTAGGGAAGGATAGAGAATCAGAAGAGGAAGAGATTAGAAGCAAGGCTGGAGGACAGAGGAAGATTCTGCAGCTTTGGGAAATTGATGAAGAAGAAATTGATGAAGGAGGAGTACACAAGAGCAGGACCCAAACCATAAACAATATTCACACATCTATAAAAACAAGAACAAACAAAGAAAGAAACAAAGGAACAAAAACAACCTCCCAAAGAAAAACAAAAAAATAAATAAAAGAAGAGAAAAAGTCCACTTCAGGGTATGTCTCTGTTGTCATTCATAGACAGAGTGAGCAGACAGAGCCCAGGTTCATGTTGATTAATCCCTGTAAGCCAGCCATCGATTGAAAGTGGGATAGTTAATAATCCCAGCAAACTTGAACCTTTAATTACATTGAAGTTTGGGCTGGTTTCTGGCAGGAAGTCTGCAAACTAATTTGTTCACCCTGCAACATTGTGTGCCTCCTGCTGGCCTACACTTAGTTCCTTGACCTCTTGCAGACTTGAAGTTGGTTCTGCCTCTTTCTGACACTGGGATCTACTAGATGGAGCCAGCCCACAGCTGCTTTAAGTTCTGAGCTCACTTGGTCCCTCTCCAATATGGCAACCAGCCAGTTGTCTTCTCCTAGGGGACTTCTGAACCTAAATAACTTCCCAGCTATTGCAGTCCACTGGCTCTGTTCCACTGGTGCATTTCTCTGTGGAGGCCTCTTGGGTCACCAGTGGTCACTGCATCTGCAGCTTCAAACCTCTCCTCTCACACAGTGAGTCCTGACTCAGGGAGAAAGCACCATTCACCACCTCCTTCTTCTGTACTGTGGTATCTCTTTTCACTCTACCCACGGGCTTCACTTAGTTTGAATCCTTGCTGAGTCTTGTGGACCTGCTTCCTTCCTTCTGCTCTTCCTCACACTGCTATATTGCAGCGTCTGCATGCCAAATCTTGAATAGGTTGTTTCTCTGCGACTCCTTCATCTTCCTGGAAGGAAGTCTCTGTGACTCTTTTATTTAACAACTGAACTAGTTTTAGAAGGAAATGATATGATTGGCTTTTCTTATTATGAGAGGTAGGAGAAGGAAAATTATATAATTTATCGCCGCTCCATGTTTCTTGAAGTTACTGAGAATAGCAATGAAAATAATTACAAGAAAGTTGGGGAGAGAAGTTGTGCCTTTTGAAATAATAAACTAATCATTTTTTTCGTTTTTCTTAAGGGTGAATATCACATAGTTGAGTAGTATTTGAAAATTTTACATCTTGAGGAGAGAAGTTTTAAGAATAGTTGGATCTTTTGGGAAAAAGGTATGATGTTTATGATAAAATTTGTAATTTTTTATCATTAGTTCAATATTTATTAGCACTGACTCTTACAATACAAAGTTATTTAATGTGATAGGAATTTAAAGGACATTTTAGAATTCAGCAGGGTTCCAGAAAGGTGAATGCTGCAGAATGTGTTCAGTTTAGCCAGGTGCAGTGGAGTTTGCCTGTAATTGCAGTATCTGCAAGTCTGAGGTAGGGGGATTGCAAGTTCTGGGCGAGTTAGCAATGTCCTGTTTCCAAATTTAAAAAAAAATAAGAAAAATGGTCTGGGGACATATCTCAGTGTGAAGGCTCTAGGTTCACTCTCCAGGACTAAAAAAAAATGTGTTCAACTCATGGTTGCATCCTAAGTGATATACAACTGAAAGAGTTTGGGAGGAATGATCTTTGAATACCAAACTCACAAATTATAAAAGATTTGTATGAGACTATAGGGAGAATGCAATATATTTTCTTTAGCTCACAAGCTAAGTTAAAAAGAAATTTGAATTCATATCTCACCTCTGATTTTATAAGCCTAGAAAAGTCATTTCTCAATTTGGCATTGTTAGCAGCCTGATTGGAGTCACAGCGTCTGCCTGACGAGAGCCAATGAATTGAAAATCAGAGTGAATGGAGTTTTAAGCCAGCAACATCTGAGTAGAGCTGCATTACAGAAATTACACCAACAAATGGCAGAGTTACTTTGATGAAAAACACTTAGAAGCAATGAAATAGATTTATTTATGACAGTGATGATGTTTCTTTAGATTAATTGATTAAAAGCAGATTTAAAGAAATTTCATTGAAATTTTAATTCAATGAAATCAAATGACAAAAATCATTGAACTAGATCATTTTCATAATAGATATAATTTTAGGTTTTAAAGAATACAATTCAGGCTATTTATGAGTGGATATTTTATTGACAGCAGATAAAATTCTACAGGGTACTAAAATATTACACAGTGGTACAATCCAAATGATTATCGATTAGAGAACAGACTCCAATAGACTTATGTTACTCTATAGGAATATACAAAATATGAATATTTCAAGAATGGTCTGAAAAACCAGAATTCCTGGGAAGGCTGTTGCACCAAACTTTGCAACAATAAAATTTTCTCTCTGCAGTTCTGATGGCGCATTAGTTACCCCCAGATAAGCTATATGCCTGTTAAAGAAATGTGTGCATAAATAAGTAGAAAATGTGAAATAATATAGAAAAGTCTTTTATGCAGGTTCTGGAACTCAGAGTGTGAAATTCTATAGAAAGGACAAAAAATCTAAAATTCCTGTGTTATGGAGTTGATGTGTTAGCAGGTGGTAAGGAGATAACACAAAAATAATAAATGAATTACATTTAAACATGAAAAGTTAAATGGCAGAGAGTGAATGAGAAAGAAAGATGGAGAGCAAGGGGGTGGTAGGAGGATGGCCAGGGAAGGCGGATCCTTGATGGGAACAGTAAGGAGTTCAGCATCAGGAGGGTCCCTCATGGGACAGAGGGAGAAGGTGATACACAACCAAGCCAGAGAAACAGGGGACAGCACGGATCATGTGAGTCTTACAGCCCATTTAACTTATTAAGGGATGTCACTTGAATATTTACTTTCATTTTAACATGGTAGATTAAACTGGAACCCTCTACCCACTCAATACATATGTTGAAGTCTTAACCCTCAATGTGACTGCATTTGGAAATAGATCTTTTAGAAGATAATTAAAGTAAATGAAACTGTGTGAATCCTAATCCAAAAGGATTTTTTTTTGTCCTTACAAGAGGGAGAGCCTCTCCTCTCCTCTCCTCTCCTCCTCCCTCCTCCCCTCTTTTTGTCTCTCCCGCTCCATTTCCCCACTGTGATGTGAAGACATAGTAAGAAGCCTATAAGAAATCTGTGTGCAAGTCAGAAAGAGAGTTCTGACTGGAAACCAAATTGAACAACACCTTGATTTTAGACTTCTCAGCCCTCCAGAACTGTGAGGCAATACATTTTTGTCATTTAAACCCAGTCTACGGTATTTTATTATGGCATTCTGGTTATACTAAAATAGTACAGAAGCTCCAAACTATGTATTTACCTTTAGAAATATTTTTGTGATTTTTTTTAAACACATGGACTATATGATTCTTCTTTCTATGTGTAGTGAGATGAAATCAATTGCTATTTCAAAGAAAATGTAACTATGGCTTATTTTGCTTTCTAAAACAGGTTACATAATTCACATGTGTGGAAAATAAATCTTTATATTGCTTACTTCTATTTTTGAAGGGCGTATGAGGAGAGACTTGTACTCAAAGACTTATTTGGAATTTTTCAGGCATTTCATTCAGGAACATTTTATTTTTTAAAAACTGCAGGGAAGTACTCTTCCCATCTTTTTACTACATTTCAGCCATTATGCATTAAAAGGGCTTTAATAGGTTACCCTGAGGACATTTGTCATGTTATTTTTATGAAAAAAATGTAATCTGATTTCTAAATCATTGACTTACATGTGAACTTCAGGAACACAATCCATAAACAATCTAGAAATTGTCTATACACACAAGTTCAAACAAGTAGATAATGGTAGTAATCAACCTTTAGTAGACTCAATAGTTAATGAATATTTCAAACAGGACAATCTTATTCACGTATCATGAAATGCCCGCAAGTGTTTAGGATGCGGTCTTTGGATATAAAACAAAGTTTTTCTTGGTTGGGATTGAAATTCATACTGCTTCAGAGAGCTCATCTTTAAAGTAAAACTGAATGCACTGAGTAAAGCTTGACTCAGAGAAGTTAAGAATAGAGAAAGTTCCCTCTCCTCCCTCATCTGGTCTGCTCCATTTTGGAACCAATTTCTGGTGCTTTTTCTGAAGTGGCACTGAGCTGGAGGCATAGGCTCCTACACAGATGTGTTATGACTTTGGGGGTGAGTTTTCTAGCACCCCAGAGGAACAATGAAGCACACTTACCGAGAACAGATGCTCTGGAGGTAGCAGAGTAAACTTGCATCCCACCCCTGCAATTGATTGGCCACGGGTCTCTGTACGTGCTGCTTCTCTTCTCCTCTGTGTTCTTCCTCTTAAAAATTAGGATTCTACCTACTTAATTTGAGTTGCAATGAATACTAAATGCAGTAATACTTGTAGTCTTTACTCTTCACCCTTGCCTGGTACTTAGTGGGTGTATCAGTCAGGGTTTATTAGAGAAACAGATTTAACACAAGATATAGAAATGTACAACAAATTACCTATTTGGCTTACAATGGTCAACTACAGGGTTAGATGAAGAAGTGTGCAGAGGGTGTCTGCACACTGGAGATTGAGGAGCCCAGGCCTGGGGCCTGGAGCTCACCGCAGTGTCCGTGCAAGTCCATATCAAGGGCTGTTGAGTCTATGACGAAATGCTGATGAATCTACAAAGAAGTTCCAGGCAGAAGCCGAAGAGTCTGCACCGGAAGCCAGGAGACGACCAAGCTGAAGGTGAAGACTGGAGCTCCTCGGAAGAACTCAACATCCTCAGCTTCCTCAGGATCCTCCCACACATCCCCGTCCCAGTTTATGGGATCCCATTCCTTTCCAATCAGCGCCCTCACTTTTGCTTCAGATACCCTTCAAGGCTGAGCATTAAACTTACGTTGCAGTTCAGCCAATCAAATTATGAGGGACTGTGTTTGAGTTTCTGCAATCTCAGCCTTTCGACTAAAAGACAGATTTTCTTTCAGGACCCACTTAGAAAATTACATTTCTTATCTGAATCTGGAGCCAGGAATTTGTATCTTTGAGCTCCTTATTTTCCTTTCTTAATATGTTCTCACAGCCAGAAGACATCAAACTTCCTATGGCTGTTTTGAGCTCATTGTTTTCCTTCAGTAGTTTGTCCAGTGATGCTAAGAGCAACCAGCCAGCATCATATTTCCTACTGTGCCAAAGAAATTCAAAGTTTTCATGCACAGATTCACTAAATTCCTGACATCTCACAAGTGGTGAATCAGAATAGTCAAATGGATCTACCTGGCGCAGCAGGACAAACAGTTCACGCCAAGGATTTTTCATATAGCCCACAGAAGTGGAAGGAGAGACAATGGTGTCCTTAGGTCTCATCAAATTACAGAACCAACTCAAGGAACTCTTAAAGCCATTAAAGAATGCCATCCTTACAATTCTGTTTCTCTAGAGCCACCCCACTCCCGGTACCAAATTCTGTCTTGGTTACTTTTCTCTCATTGCTGAGACAAAATACCCAGCGCCCAAAATGAAGGAAGGAAAGATTTATTTGCTTACAGTTTGTGGAGGTTTCAGTCCATACTTGGCTGGTTCAGAGGCAGTGACACATGGCAGAGGGCAAACTGTTCATGGCAGCAGAGCACAGCAAAACAACCAGAGCAAAAGGGAAGAATGGCTGCAAGCAGCCTCCTTCCTTCCCTTACATTGTAAACAGCCTACCCCCACCCAGGGGGCGTGTACCTCTCACATAACCTCCATGCCCTCCACTTCCACTGTCTCAGGATGTATACAAAGTAAGCACCCTGGTTTCCTGCTGAATCACTCAGCCAAACCTCTGGACTCCCCGCGTTGACACAATGTATCAACCATAACAGTGGGTATGGTAGATTAACCCTTCAATGCCTGGTGATCCGTTTTTTGAATGCCTGTAATAATGGAACATAAGGAAATGTGTATTCTCTTCACAGTCTTCTTCCTTGAATTTTTCTAGGTAACATATATGAATGTCATACCAAAATTCAAAAAACTGCAATCTTCAGTATAAATGGGTTAATTGTAAAAGTGACTGATTTTATACCCTTACATCCTCACCCTTTGAAAGGTGACTTTTTAAGCTCCTCTTGTGAAGAGATAAAATCTGATTTCTCCTTCCTTGAATCCGAAATGGCCTTGTGGCTTATTTTGGCCAGTGTGATCTGTGATGTAAAGAGCCTAGACCTCAAAAGTCCTTACATTTTTCTACTCTGCCACTTGGCCTGTGTGTGTGGTGAGGATATCACTGAGCTGGACTGCTGCGTGTATAAATTAAAGGGAGGCCGATCTGTCATAGTATTGCCTATTGTCCTTCTGTCTGTCTCTCTGTCCATATGTCTACCTATCTACCTATCCAGCAATTATTTATTGTATAGCTCCAGAATTAATCTGTAAAACTACATAAAATTTCAATTTACTAAAAATTATGAATGAACAGTGAGTAGAAGCCATCCAAATAAATGGGCTCTCTTTCAAAATAAGAGTTGTCTCACCCGAATGCAACTAGACTACCAGTGACTCATGAGCTGACTGTGGACAGAGTGACAAGCTTGGCCCTTGACAGTGAAACTGCACCATTGACTTGACACGTAACATTACTGAACACCCCTGAAACACGAATGGTGTTGTTATTGCTGTTTGAGGTACAATTGATACACAATAAAGTGCATATATTAAAAATGTACAATTTGATGTTTTATTCATGCAGTGATGTGAAAACAGCATATATAAATCATTAAACCATTGCTGGAATCATGATGACATATCCTTCATTTCTTGGAGTTCATTGTGCTATTTTGTGTTTGCTTCTGACCTTCCCATCCTCCCATCCCAGACTGCCCTTGATCCAATTTTTTTTTGTACTGGAAATCAAACTTGGGATGTTGCACTTGCCAGACAAGCTGAGCTACATCCCTGGTGCCTGATCTGATTTTTATCACTTTAAATCAGCATGTGTTTTTCTACAATTACATACAGATAAACTCACACAGTATATGTTCTTTTCTTGTCTGTGTGTTTTCAGCACAATCATTTTAGAATTCATTCATATTGTTCTGTATATATTGATGAATACTATTCTATCTTATGGAAAATCTAAAATTATTTATTCACTTGCCTATTCGTGGGTATTTTCATGGGTTCCAATGTTTAGCTGTTGTAACTAGAGCTGCTATATAATTTTTATTCAAGTCTTTGCATGGACATGTGCTTTTATTGTTCTGTGAAAATATCTAAGACTAAAAAGACTAGGTCATATGGTAGATGTATGCTTAACTTCTTAAGGAATTGCAAAGCTACCATATGGTTGTATCATTTTATATCCCCACTGTTATGGTTGATACATTGTGTCAACTTGGGGAGTCTAGAGGTTTGGCTAAGTGACTCAGTAGGAAGCCAGGGTGCTTACTTGGTATACATCCTGGGCCTGTGGAAGAGGAAGGCATGGAGACTATGTGAGTGCTACCCACTGCCTGGGTGGGGGTAGCCTGTTTACAATGTAAGGGAAGGAAAGAGGCTGCTTGCAGCCATTCCTCCCTTTTTGCTGGTTGTTTTGCTGTGCTCTGCTGCCATGAACAGTTTGCCCTCTGCCATGTGCCACTCTGCCTCTGAGCCAGCCAAGTATGGACTGAAACCTCCACAAACTGTAAGCTAAATAAACCTTTCCTTCCTTCATTTTGGATGTTGGATATTTTGTCTCAGCAATGAAAGAAAAGTAACTAAGACACCCACCAGCAACATTTGAGAGCTACTGTTTTACATATCCTTGTCAACACTTGATATTGTTGAGCATACAGTTTTTAGCCATTCTAAGAAGCAGTGGTATTTCATTGTCATTTTAATTTGTGTCCACTGACGACTAAGTGATGTTGAGCATTATTAAATTTCAAAAAGTTGTGGAGAACAAGAATATTCAGTAGCTTTGTTATATATGAGAAGTCAGCAGACAGAATGTATAATAGACAAAAGATAGCAACTATATCTGAAAAAGAGAGCATAGAGGAATAATCTTAAGAAACGTTTGGATGAGTACAAAAAATGATACTCTTAGAAGATACAGAGTAAATCTCAACTATGGGAGGCTCAATACTATAATAAAGATTTCCTTTTTCTTAAATTTACAAGGTATACATTTAAGATTTGTTATAAAATATATCAAATAGACTTGAATCACAAATATTAGTTTTTTTATTGGACTAAGTTATGAATTTATATGGTAATAGTAGCTAACATGAATAATAAGAAAAACTGAATTGATGAGGGAAAATTATCCTATTGCCTATCAGCTCACAGAAAGTGAAACAAAATTGTTTCTTAGGTATTGAGGTCCTTAACTGTACTTCTAGTAAAATGAAGCAAAATTGAAATGGTTTTTTGATTTTAACCAATGAAATTGGCAAGAAATTAAAGCTTTGATAAATACTAATTTTGTTGATGGTGTGACACCAAACCAATCAATTGCTAAGAGTATTAATTGATGTCATTTTTCTGAAAGACAGATTTCAATGTCTATGAATATTATAGATGCATGTGATCTGTGATTGAGCAATTGCTCTCCTACGAATTTATACAAGGCTGTATTAATATGAAAATAAAATTTAAAGATGATAAAATTATAGTATTTTGTTGGTAAGAGGAAAGATGGGAAATAACCTAAATGCTTATCCGATAAGGAATTGGTTAATTAAAATACTTATACATGTCTTTTCGAAGTAACAAACCACAGCTGTAAAATGAAGAATGAGTAAGGACTTTGTGTGCGGACACAGAAATATCTCAGAAGTGAAGTTTATGCGTGTGTGCAGGAAAAGCCAAGATGAATAAGATAAAGGACATAGCGTGCTGCCATTTTTCTTTTATGAGATAAAATAAAACCATTGATTGAATAAGAAGAGGGATATATTTACTCTTAATGATTACTTCTCTTTGGGGTGGGAGGTCTAGGATGGGAGGAAAGCACAGAAAAGAAAAAGAGATCATAATGAAAGAAAGGGAGAGGAGAGAGATTTTATCCCGGGGAAATTTTCCACTTGCTGGTATCATTCAGGTACACCAACATGAAGTATACTGTAAAACTCAGCAAATGTCTTATCTGATTGATTAGATGCTATGTAGTAAGTCAAGATAAAGCAGAATGCATTTACTTTTTAGAGGCCAGCCCAGTAGCACCTCTTGATTTTGCAGATAATCCTAAAGGCTCTGAACTAGAGCAAGATCTCAGCTTTTGCTAATCCAGGAGAATCCTCTTTGTCAGCAGTGCTCTTTAGCAGGAAAGATCTGGTACCTGGTGTGTGTAGGTTTTTAACACTTCCCACTTGAGCCCTGTCCCAGAAACCAGAGGAAATTACTTTAATGAAGATTTCCAGTTCAATGTACGTAAGGTCAGGTAACCAAAAACCATACAGAAAAAGGAAAAGAACGGAGAAGAGACAGAGAAAGGAGAAGAGAAGGAGGAGGAGGCACAGGCTGGCTGGTGTTGCCCTAGCCGACACGCTTGGCGTCCCATTCCATTTTCTAAACCTCACTCACTTGTAGCCTGAAACCCAAACCTCAGTGCAGCCTCATTTAAGATACCAGCTGTTCATACTTTTCCAGAAGTATCGCATGCATCTACCTGCACATACAGGACCACTGTTCTCTGCCTTTTTTGTTTTTCTCTTTGCAGTAGTGAGGGTTGAAGCTCAGGCCTTTGCATGGAGCGACATTCTCAGCCCCCTTTTATTTATTTTATTTTCATTTTGAGAAAGGACCTTGTAAATCTGGGTTTGAGTTTGCGGTACTTCTGCCTCAGCCTCCAAGAGTGCTGGGATTGTGGGAATGTGCCACTATGCTGCCTTGCCTTTTATTTTTTATTAAACAATATATCTGGCTGATAGTTCCTTCATAATGGCCCCATGCACTGCATTGTCTGTATCCGGGCCATGCTACAGTTGAGCAGGTGAATCCAGGAGGTTGAAATCTAGCCTGTGCACCGTTGCTGGGGTGCTGTAGGAACCAGGAAGACAGACAAATATTTAGCTAATGGTTTTACTCAAGAAGAGGGTGGGTTGAGGTCTTGCTCTTTGCAATTGGCTCACCTCCAGAAAGTGGACTTTTTCTAACTTGCACAAAAGCACGTAGCAATACCCTGTTTCAATTCTTCATAATATAGCTAACGAATTTCTCATCAATAGGCAAACCTTTTCTAGCTATTCTTTTTTCTGCCAATACAGCCACCACTATAGTGAATAGCCTTAAGAGGTTTTCTTCGTCTTCTATTTTCTTTCTGAAGTGCTGGGGTTTGAACCCAGAGCCTAATACATGCTAGGTGAGTGCGTTACCACCAATCCACACCCTCCCCATCAGGGCCGTGTTATCCTGCACAATGCAGATTCACATGTTGTGTAGCTGACAAGGGGGCCTGAGTCACTTGCTGGCCTTCGCAGGCCTTGGTCTGGTCATATACCATTCTCATTTAGCATCCTGAGACTTTTTTCTGGCCTCTTAATCCATTTCGCAGGTCTAAGATCAATTCCCTACTTTTCAGCGGCACAGGAAATTGTGCCTCCACCAACACATGTCTCCCCATATGTCTCAAGCAGGAAAATTAATAAAAGGAGAAGGGAGCGGAAAAAGCATGACAAGCGCAACACGGGCGCCTTGGAAAGATGCTCTGCTTATTGGCACGGGGACGAAGAGAAGGAGCTGGGAAGTGCTGCCATCTGTATCTGCTTTCAAAAGGGGAGCTGGGAAGAACAGTTAAGGCAATGGAATCGTCCGTTCTCCCTGGAGGAAGAAGCATCCAATGCTTGGGAAATTGCAGTGAAATTAAATGTCAAAATACTTTCACCTGAATTGCCTGACTGCCCAGGTTTAACTGGTGGCATCACGCCTCCCTCCTTCCCCGACAGCTGTTCCTCTTTCCACTGGAGCAAAGAGGGCTGAGATCCATGTGCAGATCTGTCCTGCCACCCTCTGCCTCTTCTGTCTGTGGCACATGCAACTTTTCTCCTTAAAATGAATTGTGGTAAAACGTATGTTTTAACCAATTGAGGTGCACAGTTCAGTATCATTAACACATTTACATTGTGCATATCACCACCAGCCCTCTTCAAAGCATGGTTAATTTTATTAAACTGAAACTCTGCACTCATTAAGTAAAAATTCCTAATTCTCCCTCCTCAGCCTTTGGCAGCCTCCAGTCTATTTTCTGTCTTTAAGAATTTGACTAATCTAGGTGCCAATACATGTAGGCTCCAATGATTTGTCTTTTTGTGATGGACTTATTTCACTTCCGATAAAGTCTTCAAAGTTCATCCATGCTGTAGCATGGAGTAGAATTTCCTCCCTTTTGAAAGGTGAAAGATTCATATTCCACGGCATGTACATGCCACAGTTTGTTAACTCACCAATTAATGGACATTTGAGTTGTTTCATCTGTGGAAATTATTTCACAATGCTATGATGGACATTGGTGTACAAATGCTTATTGGAGTCTCTGTTTTCAATTCTTCGGGGTGGGCGTATCTAGAAGCAGACTGGCTGGATCATCTGGCTGTGCTGTCTAGCTTGCAGTGCTTATTTTTAAAAGAGCTTACGTTTTCACAGTTGCTGCACCATGTTACAACCTCACCAACAATGCACAAGGGTTCTGATTTGTCCCGATCTTTATGTGGCATATATAATTTGAGAGTCACTGACAAGTATCTTTATGTATTTCTTTGCTTTAATGATATGATACTTAGAGATGAAACCAATAGTTTTAGGGAACCAGAGTCCATCAAAGCCCCTGTTCAGAAACACTGTATACAAAGCCAGGCATGGTGGCCCATGCCTGTAATGCCTGCACTTGGGAGGCTGAGGCAGGAGGATTGCCATGAGTTCGAGGCTAGATAGGGCTACATCGTGAGTTCGAGGACAGCCTGGACTACAGAGTGAGACCCTCTTTCACAGAAAAGGCTGTATGGTAGCTATCACATTATATATATGATATATATTTAATAGCTATATATGTGTATGTATGCATATGTTATATATATGCTACATATACATACACTACTTATCAAATTATATATTAATGTACCTCAGAAATAGATCCATTTATCAAAGGACTAGTACATGAATATTAAAAACTGTAATGTATTTTCTCACTTTAAATTCTAACCTTTGAACTTTTTGATATGCAATCTTTGTTTTGGCTTAGCATGAAGAGCTGTAGCCTATATGACACTGGGAATAAAATAGTTAAACTACAATGCTTGCTCCTGAGAGAAATATCAGGGAATTCTTTTGTGTCTAACGGGAGATTCTTTATAATCTAGATTCTACCTTCCAGTTCTTCTTTTTGTCAAAAAGTGAGTAAACATTCCATTATTATCAGGCAAAAAACAAAGGTATGAAATCCCGAGGCAGAGAGAGTGGAGTGGGACATACAGCCAGGACTGAGACAGGGACTGGCCCTGGCTTATGAATAGAGGGGGCTGATTTCAAATGGCACTTGATAGGTTACATGAAAACAAAGTCAGATCTACTTAAATGTACCAATTAATGTATATCCTTTACAAAGAGATAGAGATATTTCTGCCATAGTAGTAAATTCCCTAACAATACAAGTCACTGGGTCAAGAGCAGCCTGTGAAATGGGAAGACAAAACCAGCAACAACAGGAATAAAAGCCACCACCTATTGAACTCTACCAATTGCAAATTATGTAATAACTGTTATCTGATACCATGTCAGTGCCACTCAGTGATGATAACAATGTAAGTACATACATGTGTATATCACCATAGGTCTCTTAGATCAACAACATTCACTTCTTAGGGTACAGTAATAACTAACTCCCAAATCCCAGTGGTTAGCGTATCAAAATGCGTATTTCTTGCTCCCACAAAATCTGTTGGAGGTCCAAGATAACTCTGGAGGGCAGTTGTACTCTAAGTGTTTTGGTTCAGAATTCTAGCTGGCTTCCATGGTAATGCATTTCCATATCCGTGCATCTAGTACCGTCAGGGAGGCTGGGGAAGAGGGAGGAGAAGTATCAATCACCTGTGATGAAATATTTCAACCTGTAAGTGACATCAGTCAAGGTTGCTGATGTGTCATTGGCCAGAACAAGCCACATGTTGTGCTTAACTCCAAGAAGGTAGGGAAGTGCAGTCCCTGGAAGGGCCCGGAAGGGAAGGGAGCCAGATCTTGGAGAGGTATGCCTCACCAATAGTGTGGGTATCGTTACTGTCCTCATTCATAGATGACAACGCCAACGCTCAGATTACAAACACTCATTAAAGGCCACTATGCTACAGGGCTGCGTCTCGAAATTCCTGGGCTTTCAGAACACTGGACCCCTTCCTCCATTAAAAAATGTTTAAAGTTACAATATATTTTATTAATGCATTCATATAAAGATGAAATAAATCCAGGGAGACTCATTATTCTTATATTCATTTTTAATTCTGATTAGAAAATGAAAACTAAAACACTTTTTGTGGGTTTTGGCCCTGAGCCTATTGTATGTAGTAGATAAATCCTGTTCAAGTGGCTGGGAACAGAAGACGGTGCGTCTGACTCCTACACCTGTGCTAAAATGTCTTCCCAACTTATTATTGGGTGGGAGGAGCTTGGGGGAGTTGTTTTTAGGTTCTTGGTACCTAGAACAAAGAATTGAGCAGGAGGCTCAGAAGGAGTTACAAGAAGAAGATTCATTAAAAGGGTGTGACATAGGTAAGCAGAAGAAGCCAAGGTAGGAGAGTGGAGCAGTGGGCAGAGCTCATGGCCCAGATAGGGGCAGGTGCTATACTTGGTTGCTTAAGCCCCTGGGGTTGTGGGAAGATCTAAAGCTGGGGACTGATAGAAAGAAGCTGCAGCTCAACAGGGTACCTGACTCAGCCCACTCATCGGAAGGGGGAGTTGCTGAGCATAAGGCTTTTAGAGAAGGTAATGGCATCCAAAGCCCAAGCGGGGTCAGAGTCACAATGTCAGTGAAGTAGATGCAGGCCAGGGCCACACACTTTGGTTTTGTGGATCGCCGGGGAGCGCGAGGGGTCAGGGTGACCTGGATCTGTTGTCTCCCTGACATTTGGAAGTAGTCACCCTTAACCCTTGCTTCATCTTGCCCCACGGCTTTCCGTTGTTTACTTGGCCTTGATCTACCTCCTGTGTCACTAGGAAACCACACTGAGCTGAAGCAGTTTTCTTAAGCACAGTAGCTGATCGTCTCCAAAGCCTGAAAATGAGAATTGGAAAGTACGATCAGAACCCATTGTTCACTGTAGCACAGTAGGATGTTTGGGGCATGGCAGTTCTCTTTGTTGAAGATCATTGCCTCATCCAAAACCAATCCTGAGAACACAGCATCCCTTACAGACTGCCATCTTGGCTAAACCCAGTCTGGCATGAACAGCTATACAATTTCACAAAGGATACTCAGTACCGTGTATAGGGGGAAGTAGTTGATATTTACTGCAAACACCTGCAACCTCTTTCTTTTTCTTCTTGTAGTTGCTTAGTTCATGTCAAGGTAAACATGTCTTCATGTTTAATAAACCTCTTTAGCCTGTGTTGCTGGCAGGGGCCAAGGCCCTGAGGTCTAGATCAGCACTGTCCCATTGAAACAGGATGTGAGCCGCACACATAACTTGGAGTTTTCTGGTAGTCACATTAAAAATGTAAAAGGAAGCAGGTGAGATAAATTTTAATAACACTTTTTATTGAATCCAATATATTATTATCTTTTAAAACTTGATATAGTTATTAAACTGATTTAACTCAAAATGTATCGATTCCACATATAATCAATATAAAATTGTTAATGAGACCTTACATAATAAAATAAATCCTGTCTGCAAAGTGTGGTGGGTGCATCACACTCACTGTGTATCTCTATCTGGATTAACCACATTTTGGGTGCTCAACAGTGATGCACAGCAGACGGCTGCACACATCACAGGTCTAGATTGGAAGGAGGGCAGAGGAAGAGATGGTGTGCTGTTCTGTACCAGAAAGTATAAGAATCCGGAGTTCCCTGGAAAGGGGTGGGGTGGGTACAACTAGGGAGAGTGGTGGAAGAGCTGGAGAGGGAGAACCAGGAGGAGAGGTAGAGAGAGAGGTGGTGTGGGAAGAGGCAAGCAGTCAGTACATATAACACTCTGGTGGGAAGGCACGGCTGATGAGTAGACTTGTGCTTTAATTTGTGGGTGTGACGTGCTGCCATACGCCCCTTTTCCTGATGTCTTCCAGTGTTGATTTTGAACAGGAGCAAAGTGCCATACATGAATGTCTATTGTAAATACTATTTGGAGGAAATCCTGGAAAGCTGGTTGTGTTTCTGTATGGGCAACACGGAGTGGAGAAAGCAAACACATGATTAGAAATGTAATTCAGTCCCAAAGTATCACAGTTTTCAAAGTCAGAGTGGGAAGAGTACTGGGCTTCTCATACCTACAATGGGGACTTGAATTGTTTGAGGTTAGAGAACAGGATTCCCTCACATCCAACCATTTCTATCCTGAAGGTTAAATGGCTTGAAAAAAGCCAGCAGCTCGATTACATTGGGAGAGAGAATTTTCACATACAATAGTAGAAATGTTACAATAGCAACACAATTAAATGTTTGCTATTTCTCTATGGTTTTACCAGGTGCTTTTCCTGGTGGTAGGATAACAAGAGAAATAAAAATGACCTAATCCATAATGATATTACATTTTTGAGAACGATATACCATTTGACATATAACGCGGTTCCCAAATTGTCCTACAACCATGTTGTCTTGGGAAAGTAATTTTAATGACTTTTTACTAAGCTAGGAATAAACCTGTGTGTGTTTTAAAGACTACTTAAATGCACTGTAATATAACTTAACTCTTGACACAGTACATCATTTTATTTCACAGTGAAACACTTGGGTAGACTCAGCTCTTCTGAGTATTTCAGAACTATAATTGTCTGCAGTATTTGTTCTCATCCCGGTCATTTATTTTTTCTTTACATTCTTGATCACTTTTATTTCAAAATCTTTAAAACTTTTCCTTGAAGACCTTAACTTTGGCGTTCATGGTCTCTTCCCCAGAATACACAGAGGTGTGTTAGTACAATCAAAATCTGGATTAAGAAAAAGTCAATATCACTTACTAGGAAATGAAGGGCATCAGGCGCCTCAGGTTCGATAAACTAGGTCACCCTTTGCTTTTGTGCGGTGTCTGACCAGCGTAGGTTACCCTGTCCTTGAGAAAGAGAGCCCAAATGAGAGAACAAAAGGAAGAAAGAAGCAAACAAGGTAAAAAGAAGAATCCATTTTGATGAAATGAGAACTCTAAAAAGAAAATTCTACTTTTTGATGAAATCAAGCTAAAGCTAATTTATGAAGATACTTCCAGAGAGGATATTAACAAATAGTATGAGCTCTCCTGCTTTGAAGTTTGTATTAAATTCTTCTTCCTGTAGAAGTAAATCTTGTGCAGTTCTGCCTGCCAGATTTTGGTGTGATGAATCAGAAGGCTGTGAGACTGACTTCTATTTTCTCTGGGGATAAACCCTCTGCTGTGGGATGGGGGGCCTCGAGTTCTTTTTGCTGAAGTTCTTTTTCTAGCTGACAGATCATGAAGAGACAGCAGCTTTATTTATTTTTTTTTTTCTGATGGTCTGTTCAGATGGTCCCTTCAGTTTATTTTAAAATGCCTATTTTCATGAGAATTTTTTCTTTTTCTTGCTTAAAAAATCCTTTCCCGTCCTTAGATGGTCATCTGCAAAGACCCAAAGAGAGCCAGCAAGAAAAAGCACGAAGAACTGAGGCCTGGCAACCTCCCTGAGGCCAAATCTATTACCCTTTGGGCAGGCTTATGAAATTCTGTAAGAAGAAATGAAGGGAAATCTGTATACCTTTTGTCTTAATAAAGTACCAAACCAGAAGGAAAGAAAGCACCAGAAAAAAGATCACAGAGCTTTGTTTCAACCAGCAAAACTCCTGCTCAAAAACAGAACAAATTTCTGGAACATATTGTGCCCAGTAGGCATTGTAATTAGGGAAAAGTCACACAAGGCTGCTGGAGTGAATAGAACCACAGGTATATTGGCTTCCCCCTTTGATGAATTTTATTTTTTGGTATGAGTTTGAGATTTGTGTTTGCAGTCGCACTAAATAATGATCTGATAATGATGAACTATTTGTGCAAATGATCAGAGTGGATGATATTTTCAAACTTGCCTAAAAGGTTACAAAACTCATAGAAAAGAACAAATGAGAGCTTATGAGAAAATAACTCATATAACCTAGGAATATGTTTGTTCAGAAGAGCTAAAGGGTTTTTCGAGCCACATTTGCAGCACAAAGAAGGACTCCCAGCTTGGGGCAGACAATGCAGTGTTTCACAAATAAGACACAAGACTGTGCCCTGTCGCCTCGACTTTGCTTTGATTTCTTTTTCCCTCCTATAAAGGAGGACGATATTTAAGGAAGATGGATAAACTAAACCTTGGCAAAAATAAATTAAATTTCAACAGCTATTTTGAGATAAGCACTTGGGCCTTTACAAGAACCCAGGTCAAAAGTTGCAGGCAGCTACTATATTGTGGCCCTCATCCAAAAGTTATGGTTGCTAATCTTTGAGACATCATGGGGGCTGGAAGAGTTTCTAGAACCCTGGGGAGAGGTAAACATCCCTAGCTTTAGAAAGAAAGGATATGGGAAATACCTGGCTATAAACTTGGCCTTGATCTGATGTAATTAAAAATGACTAGTTGTGAATAACTGGAGAAAAAAAGCAGTGATGACTCACTCTTAACATAGATTTCACGAATCAGGCCAAATTTTTCCATTTGATCATTCATTAGACCAGTGGACGAAGAAATAATGTAGACTACAGTTTCATTGCTGAGGGCTCCCTATGGATGGTCACCTCTTCAGGAAGGCAATACCTGAGCACCTGGTCTAACACAGTTACCCAGAAAATAGCCACAACTGGTTACCTTATTGCTTTTATTCAAAAGAGTTATTGATATATAAAATTATATATAAAATTATATTGAAATGAGTATCTGTAGCTTTGCTTCTTTCCCACTAGAATGTAAACTCCGTGGATTTGAGAATCCCAAGTGTCTTGGCCTTCATTGTGTTTGTACCCCTTAAATACAGGGCCTCCTGGAGTGCCCCACTGTACAGCAAGAGCTTGATAGATGCCCATGCAGTGGATGAACGTGGCTTAAGGACTTCAGTGAATGTGTGTATGTATGCACATGTGTGTGCATATGTGTATACTGTATATACACACATGCAGTACATGCAAGTATTTTCTAAAATATAAATGTGAGGTATGGTGATTATTTCCTTGAGACATTTGAATAAAATTATCCATTATTTCTTTGATGGTGAGATGGAGAAATTGACTGGCTGGTTTGTAATATAGCTATAAATTATAGGCATTTTGTGCCAAGTAAGGAAGGTAAGATGTTTCCAGCTTGCAAGGTGGACTAGGGATGGAAGTCAGCTTTGATTTCTTTCACATCTTCAATTGTGAGTCTGCTGGTGCTACACAAAGTATCTCCCACTGACACTGCAAGGGTAGGTGTGTGCTGATCCCAGAAGGACGTCTTATTCTCTCAAATTAGCTTTCATTATGTAAGGCTTTGGGGTCCCGCTGCTTGTACTTTAATTTAGCATTCATTACATTCTACTTTGTTTGATTATTTAATTTGTATTTTTGAAAGGTTCAAAATTTAAAAGTGGGATATACATTGAAAAAACTTCCTTTTATTGCCATTGCCAACTGATTGCCCCCTTACCCAGCCTATGAGAAACCAGTGGTATGAATTTCAGTCATCCTTCCAGAAATATTTAATATATGCAAGAACACACATATGTGCATCTAGCATCTAGCTGTCATTTCCCTCCCTCTTTCACACCAATGGCAGCATACTTTATGTAACCTCCTGTAGTTTTATTTTCTCCCAAATATTTTAGGGCAGTGGTCTCCAACCTTCCCGACACCAGGGACCAGTGTTATGGAAGACAATACAATGGAAACACCTCACTCCTTTCCCATCTGGTGCTCGCATTGTAGATTGTAATGAGGTCTTGTGTTTGCTGTGTGTTAATGCACTGTGCCTGCACTAATGAGGAATCATAGCTTCCATGGAATTTTTCGTGAGATTACAGTGAAATTTTAAGCTCAATTGGAAAGTAATGGCTGCTGTGAGGCCTGTCACTTCACTGCTTATATATGTGTGTTTGTGCTGTGTATACAGAGCCACTTAAGGACAAATGCAAAATGCCCCTTCATAAACTAATAATTAAATCATTGTGTGATCCAACATGCACTTTTTGCTTTCATAAGGAAAGTCACTTTGGGAGTATTTTTAATAAAAAAATACATTTCACTGTAGAAAATTAAGAATTATAAATGGGCAAATGAAGAGGAAAAAATAGCTGTCATTTCACCACCACGATGTAATACCATTTACACGTTGATCTTTCCAGACGTTCCCTTGACACTAAGAAATGAGATTACACCATAGATTTACATTATAAAGTTTTGATGCATGTGTTCTTTACTACAGGTAATATTTTATGTAACCAATCAGCTACTGGTGGGTGATGGCTTCCAATTACTTGCCCTCACTGACAGTACTTTAGGGAACATACCTTCATGTATTTGTTTACTCGTTCAGTCATTCCTAAGCTGGAATGGATGGGCCAAAGAACAAGTATTTTTAAAAATCTTTTTGGATACAATTTACCAAATTGCCTTTCATCACTATAAGAGTAAAGAGGAAGGCAAATTCCTGACTTGCAGAACTGACAACCTAGGAGGATAATGCGTGGAAATAAATACCTTTGGAATAATGAATTATTATACTTTAGCAATGATATCACCACTTGAGAAAAGCTTTAAAAAAGTAAAACTATCTAACATTTATTTACTGTACATATTAAAAATAAGAATTTAAAATAGTTTCTTTAAGTAAATTGGATTTTTGGTCCAATTTAATGGCTAATTTCTGCACAGCAATTGACTTATAGCAATGTCATTGACCATTAAGCCTAATCAAACTACTATATTGTTTAACATTTTAGTCTCTATTTCACAGTCATACAAACATGAAAAAATGAGCGGCCAGGAAAATCACAAATTCTAAGTGTGAAATCCTAGCAGCTCCTCAGAAGCCTCTCTCACAGCCTTGCTGAATTGCTGTCTCCTCAATCATAATCTCCCAGGACATGTAAGACTTACATTAAATAAATATATCTGCTTTGCTTGCATTTATCTATCTTGTGTCAGTTTAATACCCAGGCTCAGCCAGGGACTCCAAGAGTGGATGCAGAAAGTTTGTCTTCCTTACAATTCGTGCAGTGGAATGTTATCCTGCCTTAAAATGAAATCAAGTTTTGACCTCTGTTATGCCATAGATAAACCTTAAAGAAACTGTGCTAAGTAAAATTAGTCAGGAACAAAAGGATAAATACTGTTTGATTCTATTTGCATGAGCTACATAGTAATAGTCAAACTCGTAGTGGAAGGAAATAAACTAGTCGTTGGGGCTGGGGCTAGAGGAGGTGTGGGGAAATCAGGTGCAGTGTAACAGTCGTGATGACAGAAATCCTAAGATGGAGAGTAACAGTTGCACAGCCGTGTGAAGGTACCCAGCTCTGTCAGACTGTATGCTTAGACATAGCTAAGTGTTTTATTATTATTAGTTGCAGTACAGGAGGTTGAACTCAGGGTCTTCACACTGAGCTACATCCCCAGCCCTCCTTTATATTTTGAGACAGAGTCTCGCTAAGTTGCCAAGTTTTCCAGGCTATGGGCAACTTGTGACTCTCTTGCCTAGGATGCCCAGAGTTCTGGGATTACAGGTGTGCCCCACTAGTCCTGTTTCAAAATTATAAATTTTATGTTATGCATATTTTACCACAGAGAAGAAAGGTGATGACATTCCTAACTTCTAAATCATTTGGCAGCTTTATGTGTTTTCATACTTTGTATAGATTGAATTATACAGTATAGTTTCTTTCATGTCTGGATTCTTTACTTCCGCATTATTGTTTATAAAATTCGTCCATGTTGTGTGTGAAAATAGTAGCTTATTTGTTTTAGTAGCTTTAAAGTCTTAGTGTTGTATAACCCATATTCTCTTGCTGAGGGACACTGACAATAGTTATTTCATAATTTGTATAATTGCTTACTTTGTAATTTTCAAAAAGGTTGCTATGAATATTCTTGTGTATGTATTTTGGTGTTGGCTACATATAAACATATTTTTACTGGACATAAATGTATGTATTTTTATTTTTATTCTCTCTCTCTCTTTTTCACTCTGTCTTTCTCTCCAGAAACTGCGGCATTCCTGCATATGCTTATTGCAGTGTGTGAGAGCTCAAGTTTGTCCACATCCTCGTTAACAATTGAGTATTACAGTTAGTTTGTTTAGCTATTGCAGAGGGTTTGTGGAGGTATCTCATTGAAGTTTTAATTTACTTTATGTTTTCCTGATTATTAATAATGTCTGACATCTTTTAATAAGTGCATTGGCCATTTGTATATCCTATCTTGTGAAGTAACTTTTACCTGTCTTTCAATTGGATTGTCTTTATATACTAGTCATTTATTTAGTTCTTCATTTTGGACCCTTTATGGAAAACATGTGTCTCCCCAAATATTACAACTCAGTGGCTTGCTTTTTAAAAAGTGTATTAATGGTGTCTTTTGACAAATGAGAATCTTTAATTTTAATGTAGCATAATTTATCTTTCCTTTCCTATATTGCTAGTGCTTTTGTGCTTTAATAAATCCTTGGTCATCTCTAAATCTTGAGAATATTTGCCTATGCTGTCTTCTGTTGCTTTTATGTTTTAACATTTTGCATTTAGAGCTATAGTACAAGGCATTGGAAACAGTTCTGTGGATGGTGTGAAATTGATATGGTGAGGAAA
The DNA here is from genome assembly GCA_004027595.1 of Dinomys branickii. NCBI lineage: Eukaryota > Metazoa > Chordata > Mammalia > Rodentia > Dinomyidae > Dinomys > Dinomys branickii. The sequence continues at coordinate 84,748 of PVLD010005750.1, forward strand.
GGATATCGCTATGCATTTATGTGTTGGTGAGACAACCCACTTAGCACCATGTACTGAAAGGACCGATCTTACCTGCTACACTTCAACGCCAGTCTTTGTCATCAAGTAAGAATCAACAGTGAAATTTGCTTTCTGAACTCTGTTGTGCTTTGTTGGCCTGTTTATCTTGTACCAGCACCGCCCTATCTTGCTGCGCTTGCCATGTGCTTGCGTGTTAATGTGACTCATGACATGAGGTCAGGTCAGGTTGGAAACTTTTCCCTTGTGATATTATGGCAGTGCTCAGAAGTCTCACACTTTGAGCAGTTCAGGTTTCAAACTAGGGATAGCTAACCCACATATAAACTTAGGGCTCAAAATCTCCATGTAAATACGGGGCCCTCTCTTTGTTTTCAAAAGTACCATTAGCAAATCTTGAAGATTTTTCAAATGTAACAAGCTCCTAGTCTTACTGTTGGTCTTCCAGAATTGATGTGACATTTTTCCCTTGGTAGCTTTTAAGTTTTTCCCTCTGTCATTGGCTTTTAGTCATTTTACCATAAGAGAGACTAATGTAATGTCTTTCCTGCCCCTTCCCTTCCTCTCCAGCTCCCCTCTGCTCCCACCTCTTCTTCCTGTCCCTCCCCCATCTCCTCCCCTCATTTCCTCTCCCTCTGCTCAGAATCTGTAGTCTTAGGTTTGATATCCACCTTTACTCTTCTGTACATTTTTACAACTCACGCTTCATCTCTCAGAGTTTTGCCCCACTCTCTCCTTCGCCACATGGCACGTGGATCTCATGCACCTTTTCCTACTTTTCCCTCTTTCTCTTCCTCAGCTATATATTTTCTTCAGATGCATCTTTCATTCCATACATTTTGCTTTTTTACCAAGGTATATTTTGCTTTTAACTTATCCATTGAATTCTTAATTTTTGTTGTTTTTTTTTTCTTCTAGAATTTCAATATTTTTTATGGTTTTCAGGTCTTCATTGAAATTCTTCATTTTGTGCTTTAATTTCTTAAACATAACACATTCCTTCAATATAATGCTTCCAAATCCAAAATCCAAATAGAATAATTTTAATACCTACTTTAATATCTAATACTGGAAATGGATCTATTTCTGTGGGCTTTTTGATTTTAGCTAATTTGGGGAATGTTTTATCACTTTTAAACAAAGTCATGCTATGTAAAAGTTGTAGGCATGATTTATCTCAGGACTCTTTCATCAGAGAGGATTTAAATTTGTTTTTAGCAGGCAGATAGCAAAGGAACACACTAATTTCACTCATACATTGGTTGAGCAGATTGGAAACTCAGCTTCCATTTCTGTGAGTGTTGTGCTACCTACAGGTCACACGCCTACTTCTGATTTATAGCTTCAGGAGGGCACTAACTCCTAACCCATGGCTGCTCTTCGTGGGAGGGTTCTGATTCTCCCTGCACCTCTCAACCCTATGAGACTGGATAACTCCTCTTAGCGCTACAGACTTTCAGAAACTACTTTCTGCTTAGATTTTCTCATCTTTCAGCTGCTCCTTGAGAATTAGCAAATGGCTCAGAGGGAGAGGTATTGTCAACTGCCAGCTCAAACCTGGGTTTTTCTTTCATCTCTAAGAGAGATCAAAGATTGGCCACTCACATTGGTAATACAGTACTCTGTCTTGGTAATACAGTACTCTGATGCCTTCAAATGTCTATTTGGTTTAAAATTTCCAGGTTTTCAGTGGTTTATGGCTGTAAGGTACATTTCAAATAAGTAAGTCTGCCATTTTTGGGAGGGGGAAAACTCAGCACTACTAAGATTTATTTGTTACTTTTACTCCTGGAATTTTCACAGCAAAGATGATGGAAGCATATGGAAATTTTGCCTCAAGTCACATTACTAGTTAATGACACAAAGCTGAGATTAAAATCTAGATTTCCTGACTAATGATCCTGGATCTGGTACTTTGCCTGGGAAACAGGTGAAATACTGTAGTAATACTAGTAATAACATTTGGATATTGTATTTTCTGCTTAGAAGAAGCATTCTTCTCCATCTATAAATATTTAAATTCCATAATGTGCTGAGAGGTGTGCTACATTTTGTTTGGGCTCAGAAATTTGTAATAACCCACCTGTGTCGGGTACTTAGTTGGTCGGGCACAGTGCCAAGAGTATCATGAACAATAGTTCTTTCAGTCCTCACATCCAGCCCCTGAGACAGACATTTTATCACCTCTGTTTTGAGTGAAGGAAGCCTTATTTCATAGCAGTTCATTACCTTGCTCAAGTCATACTATTCATGACTGACAAGTTCTTGAACTTGTGTGATCCACTGCAGTTAACAGTGTTGTTTGGAGTCAGGCAGACCAAGCTTACTACTCTGGCATTGCTGCTGAATAGCTGTGTGGCTTGGAGCAAGGTCCTCTCTTAGTCACTCTTTCTCCTTTAGTAATAACGAGGCTATGGTCACACTGCGGGAAAAAGAAAATCAAATAATGTACATGAGCAGTACATGTACATGAGTCAGTAAGCAAACACTAACGTCCTTTCTTCCTATACAACAGGAAACATTTGACAAGGGCTTCAAAATACTCAATATACTTTCATTAATAGAATAAATTCAACTCTTACAACTCTTCTGAGCAGGTAGCAATGTGGAAATTACATATCAGAGGAATAAAGTAACTTGGTTCTAATTATGCAGATTATATGTAGATGAGATCAGATTTGTCAGTTGTGGTGTGCCTAAATTCATACTACATGCCCTGGAAATGGAGTTTGGTAAATTAGTTAATATTTCAAATCCACAAAAGAGTATGCTATTTAAAAGATCCCTGCAGTGAATGCTTTTGTGAAGTCAGGATAATTCTGGAAATGTAAATCATATCCTACTAATTTATCTGTCTTATAAATTTGGCTTTTATTATTTTTAAGTGGTGCCTGATATTGGCTTTTCCATGTTTAAAATGTTTTCTTGTTGATAAAATATTGGTGCTTCATTTCTGGAATTGAATTAAGGTACTCTAAAGGACAGCAAATGTCAAAATCCACTAGGGTTAATTGCTTTGAATGTCTCGTAAAAGTAAAGAAACATATCAAATCAATGAAACAGTGGTAGCAGAATTAAATTATCTTAAAACTGTTTTCCTCAAATGTATGATTCATTTGAACATTTTAATGTCTTCTTCAAGAGAAGCATTTAAGCTAGAGATAATGCCTACTACGGAGTGATACTGTGATCAAATGTATTAGCCTGGCTGGTCTTCATGCACAGCTACATGGTCTTCTAGTCAAGTGAGTGTTCTAGTGTTCTTGACTTTCAGAAGAGGACATCAATTCTACCTGCCTATATCCATCCAGTTGATCCAAAGATTCATCTTCCTGGCTCCTGGTAGAGGGCACACTCTCAAATTTCCCTTTGACCTGATCTTAGCCAAGCTTAGCTACTTAACTATACTCATACTTATGAATGCCCAAGGGATCTTTGCCCCATCCATTTATCAACATCAGAGTGTCTCCTTAAACAGAAGCAGAGAAAAGTGTTCAAAGGACAAGATACTGTGTAGCTCAGATTGCTCATTGTGCATGGTCTATGGCACAGCAATGAGGCCTAGGCCCTGAAGTGCAGCTGGCTAGACTCCATGTGAAATTTACAGTGTAGTCTAGGGATGTTCAGTGATAAGCAGGCTGGTTGCTACACACAGCTATTGCAACAATTTTATATAAGATTATTACTAAACCCATTAATAAATTAAAAACAAAGGTACTACTCACAGCTCAGCATTTCCTAATTGCCTGCCTGTATTTCACTGTATGTGTGCTCCTGAAGTTGCTTATAGTTATTGCACACATATCAGAGAAATAGTAGATAAGATGGGATACTTCGGGCACATCTCTTCCCCACTCCAAGTTCAGAGGTGTCATGTTGGAAGCCTGAACTTGGCCGGTTGGAGTAGTCACACCACAGTGCTTTCCCTGAGTGACTCTCTCCCCCAAGCTGGTCAGGACATGTCTACCAGCTCATGTGTAGATGTTGAAGACACGGTGGTCAACTTTGTGGGAGGTTTCTCTTAGGTCTCAGGGACAAACAGAGGTGTGTTTCTCTTCATATACATAACTGTGTTATATTTGTAGTAGCTGTGTTTTCTTCTTTGCCTTGGTTGATGAATACTAAGAGCTAAATTTTTGGTACCTTCCCCAACAACAACAAAACCCAAAACCAACAAAGAAAATCCCCCAAACCAAAGCCAAACCAAACCAAAAGAATACAAGAACCACAGAATGTCCCAGCCTTCAGGATTCATTTGGTTTTCTACTATTGTTTATGCTTATTTTTCCTCCACCCTCCCTCTTTTCCTCTCCCTTTTCTCTCTTTGGTTTTTCCCTGCCATTATCTATTTTTCTTTCTTTCTTTTGCTTTCTATTGTTGTGTATATAGATTTAAAGCTGCCTCTAAAAGTTTTCGGAATCATATGAGGGTATAAAGTAAGTAGCATACTTTACATAATACTCTAAACAGTAATTGAGAATTAAGGTTTCTTATTTATAGGTTACATCTTAGTACGATATCTCATAAGCCTTCTTCCTACTTTAATATGATAAAAGCTGATGAAGTTAAAAGATAATTTAGAGTTACAATAAAACCTGAGGGGAATAGTTCACATATTATACTTTTCATTTATTGCCGATTGCCTTTCCCTAGAATCGTCTATTCTTCCTCCCTATCTCCCTTACCAAGAAGGCAGGATGCATTGCAAAGGGCTTAAAACTATTCCTGGTGTTCACTAAGTATTTTTGAACGAATAAATGACTAGTTCATGAATTTTTTAATGCTCTGTGGTTATGAATACCAACATTTGATTTTTAGCGGTACTTTACACACACACACATGCATGTGTGCACACTTTCCCATTCTGTACTTATCACCTCCATGTAGGTTCTGTTTCCCTAGATTATAATTTTTTAATTAAATATTCATTGCTAATTTTTTCCCATTAGCTTCATAGAAATATGGTCACACATCATAAAATGAAGTGACATGGCATTTCCTACACACATGGAAAGACTAATTATTCTAAATGAAGCCTGAAGTTTAATACCTCTGCCTTCCTCTGACGAGTCTGATGAATCAGTCCCTATAGTAGTATCGCATTCATTGGTCCTGTGCAGGAAAGGTAGAACTAATATTTATGGAGTGCCTAGTTTGTGACAAAAGCTTGCTGTGTACTTCCTCGCGCTGATGGCGCTAATTTCCCCAAGCATCCAGGGAGCAGAGACTGCTACTCCGCCTACTTAGTAGACAGGGCGGCTGGAGCTCAGTGCGGTGCCATAATCCCCCTCTTCCCAGCAGTTCTCTCTGAACTTGGCTCCAGGTCTGTACCGAGGTCCCCATCGCAGTCCCTTGCCTCTGTTTTGCCCACACCTGTCACAAGTTTCCCTGGAACCTTTTACATTCTTTTATGCGGTTGGTTCCCAGCTACCTAACAGGAGGGCCAAGCTCAGCTGTCCCTGCTCAGCCAGTGGGAAACCAGCGAGGTTTTCTGGCATTGGAGAATTATTCTGGCAGCAGTGGGTGCACCGTGCCTTATGGCTTGGGCTGGAGCTAGATGAGTGGGTGTGGGCTGTTCCAAAGTGTGCCCCGCAGAGCAATGGCTTCCCCAGTGTCTGTGTCTCTCACACCGGGACCTTTGAATATGTTACTTTACATGGCAATGGGGTCTCTGCTGAGGTGATAGACATTAAAGACCTTAATCACAGGGACAGCTATCCTGGGTTTTCCAGTGGGACCCAATCTAGTCTTTGCTGTAATCCGAGGTAAATGGTCAGGAAAATGCAGCGTGGCTGCCCGGGAAGGGGAAGGCAGGTATCCTATAGGCACGGTACGTGGGCAGCCTCTGTCAACTGGAAGAGGCAAGGAGAGGAGTTCTTGCTTGGAGTCTAGAAAGCAACAGAACACTGCTGATACCTTGGTTTGAACCCAAGGAGACCTACGTGGGACAACACAACTGTGAGTGTAGATTCATGTTGTTTTATTTCTATTTGTTTGTTTTTTGTCTTTTCGAAACAGGGTCTGGCTATGCAGATCAGGCTTGGCTTTCCTGCCAGCAGGCTGGTCTGTGGCTAGAGTGCCTGCTGCTTTTCTGAGTAGTAGCCTCTCCTTGCTGCACCTTGGGCAGGCTGCTGTCATCCTGGTGCCGTGAGCTGTGTGGGCTCATTCTCCTCCCACAGGTCTCTCTGAACTTGGCACCAGGTCTGTACCCAGGTCTTGGGAATGGAATGCTATTTCATTGCCGAGCCGCCTCCCTCTTCTGGTGCTTTTCTCCATAGTTTCTGTTTGCTTCGATCTGGGTCCTTTCTCATTAGCTCTGCCATCAATGTCCAGGACACACAATTAGCCCTCTATTACATTGAGACATTTCGTCTATGCTGCACCTTGGCAATATCTCTTAGTACTTGACGTGTTATATGCTGTGTTGCATTGGCTTGTACTTTTAAGAATTGGCCCACATTAGTCTGTAATCCATTGGAAAATGTGATCTTGTGCTTTGAATTCTGATTTACTAATTTCCTACCTGTGCATCTTTGGCAAGGTAAAAAAAAACCTCTCTGAGCTCAGTGTCCTTATCTGTAGAATGTAGGTAATACTACCTCGCGGGATTTTTATAAGGAGTAACGCATTCCTGCTGGATGAACTCCCGTGGTCCATGCCCCGCTGTCCCTCGGTCAGGCCTGTCACGCATGCACAGCCCTGTTGTGAATGTGCTAAAACACTCAATACCTGCCACTTCCTGTCGTTCCTCCCTCTTATCAACATCCACACAGTGCTCAGGCGCTCAGTAGGCTTGCAGATTACCCTCTGGTTGCCATCAAACACTTGCCTCTTAGAGATTCTGCCTTCCTTCTGTACTCAAACACCCCACCTCTGAGCCATCACACAGCACTCTGTAATGGTCTTAAAAGTCTATTGCTGCGATTGTAAGTCTCATCAATTAAAAGTCTTAAGCATCTATTATAGCTGCCTTAAAAGTCAGTTCCTTGAGTTGTCTGTTTAACTGCTGACAGACCTCTGAGTTCATTTTATAAACCATTTCCTGGGCACGACCTCCAGATGAGTCTCCCCACCTGCCTATGGCTGTTCCCCACAGACTCTTGCAGTGGCCCCATTTTCTACGATTTCCTGACAGCAACATTCTTTCTGATGCCACAAGGCCAGCTTGGTATTTCTTGATGCTCTTTCAGCTTTTCTTGACTATGGATACCCTTTCAAGTTCACTGTTCTTGGATCTGGGTGTCTGTGTAATAGGCAAGCTGTTTTATAATATATGAGGGCCTTTGCTTGCCTCCGCCCTCAAGACTTGGGGCTGGAGGTTATCTGCTCTTGAAACCTTCTTTGCTTTTCATGGTTCTCAGTTTCATCTCTGTTTCAATAAGCTTTTCTCCTTGATCATGCTCTTTGGCTACATCCTTCCATTTGAAATGTATTCCTTCTGCTGCACTGATGAGCCAGGGAGCGGGGCTTTCATTTCTGCAGGAAGTCTCTGTTCTCCCCTCTTCTCTGATTACATCCTGCTGATAGCCCTATCAAGGCGGGATCTTCCGTCAGGTGCACTTTGCTTCCTGCCATTGTACTGTGATAAATTTTTATGCTAGCATTACAGTATTTGATATCAGCAAGTCCAAGTAGTTTGGACTTGCTGGAAGATATCTTTATAGGTGAGATGATTTATTGCTGAAAATTGAATCCAAAATGTGTGTCTTATGAAACTATATTTTTTTCTTTGGATGTAAATTTTAGGAGAGTTTTAAGAGAGACCTTTGCTGCTTTCACTGATTTCCTGTAGCTGGGTAAGATTTGCAGAGTTGCAGGATAACACCTATTTTGGGACATTGGTTGGCATAATTCTTTGAGGCTATTTTTTAGCCCTGGGATGTAGCTAATAAGTCTTTCTCTTATGTATGGTCACCACAGTGGTTCACTACCAGTGTGCTTGGAGACTGGTATACACAAGACCCCATTACAAGAATGTGCCTAAACTTTGGTTAGTGTGGCAAATTTCTTTCCTTCACATGGATGATTGACCTGAGCAGACTATGGCATGTTTTACCTATTTGGGTGCAGCTTGTGGCAGATACGCACTTCAAAGCATAGCATGGTATCAACATAGTGTCAAGGGAAGGTTCCCCATTTACTGGAATGTTGATCCTTAGCCTTCTTAACTCTAAGAGAATGTCACCAAGGCAGAAAACAGTTTTCAAAGAAATACAGCACTGTGAAGTAGTCAAAGGTAGTAAGACAGTCACAGAGGCTTTTATAGGTACCGGAAGCACACGTACATTGTGTTAATGTTTTGTAAATATTTATGACTTTTTTATAAGGCTGCCTTAAGTCTTGTGATATTTTCAATTATATAACCAGAAGAGTATAATATGTGAAAACATGCTGTGAAAATAATAGTTTTGATATAGAAATAATTATTATAGTTATAATAATAATATAATAATAATAGAGCTTGTTATGAGTGGGCCCAAAGGGGAAGAAGGCCTACTATGCTGTTTATTCTTTTGTTTGTGTTAGGGTCAGAGTGAACTTACTGCATAAATTACCCTTCAGAGACCAATGTCCTAATGGCCCTTCAGACTTTTTCAAAGTACACAGCAGCATCCCCCCAGGTATGTCTGGAACTATGACTGTTACTTTCTGAAGCACTTTCCTGGGAAGATGCTTACTGGTCTCCCCTCCTTCCCTCCATTGTCTGCAGACTGCATGAGCAAGCTGGCGGTAGACCCAAGCAGCCGTTCTTACCCAAAGCGCAGTGCGAGCCTCTCTCACGGCTCCATCAAAGCGAGCGTTTGGTCTGCCAGTAGTAATCTGCCATGGCCCTCGCGGGGTGGGTAATAAGGGTTCCAAACCACACCCGCGCAGACCCGACCGCCCTGCTCAGAAACTCAACACCGCTGCTATTGCATTTGCACGAATTTGTGAGCAGAAAACCTAGGCCTTTTCATATTTTTTTCCTACCGTGTAATACTGTGGGTTCCCTTCATTGAAATTTCAGAGCTGTTATGCTCGTGATTAAATAAAGCAGATATTTAAATTTTTCCAAAGCTCAAAGTTTCAGCAATTGTTAATCTTTGCTTGATTAATTTACAAATAGTTTTTATCATTTTCAAATTACCCCACATGAAACCTCCGAGAAAGTCAAAGAGATGAAGCTCTCGATCCTGATGTTAAATTTATGCGGTATCCTAGGTTCCTATGATATTTTTTACCACCATATATACTTCATTCAAAGAAAAAAAAATCACCCTTATGGAAATAAACTTACGTGTTTGAAAATATCTTGCATTTTTCACTCGAACAAGAAAACTCTTCAAATAAAATAATGGTTCTGAGCTCTCTCCTGTGTGAGAGAGCTTACTCTTATTTTATACTTACTCTTATTTTTATTTTGAATTGTCCCCGAGGAAATACAGGAGTCACTTTGACCTGAATACAGGAGTCACTACTCAATACTGGAGTCACTTTGACCTGAGTGACAGTTCTGTGTTACAACCAGAAGGGTGCGCTGTTGTACCTTAGTTGTTGCTTGGGGTGGGGGAATGAGAAGGAAACAGCGTTCTTCCTAACCAACTTCATTTCTATGTTCTGGTAATTTGCCTTTTGTCTTGAATTGGGCTGGCAACCTTGATGCAAATTTTGATTTCCTGGCTCCGGGTGAGTCCTTTCCTGGGACCCGTGAATGGACTGAAGGTGCACAGAAGAAACATACCTGCATGTTCAAAATCTGATGATGCAGTATCGTTTTTTCTCTGAGTTTTCTGATCTCTGGGGGGCGAGGAATCGATCACCTCTGTTGCAGATGGGACAGCTTTGGCAGTGGTCTCCAGGCGCGGAGCTCTGGAAGTTTCCCAGCCCTGACATCTGGGCTTCAGCTGGCTCGTTCCCAGCCTCCTCTCCTGCTCTTCTGGGCCGAAGCTGTCCTGGTAATTACGCTCTGGCTTTAAGGACAGGGGCATAGTCATCCTCGTCATCCTCTGCACCCCTACCTTACTGTCCGTGTATTTGATTTTTTTCATAGGAAAACATATGTATGTGTTGTACGTTCTAACTTCTTAAAACAAAGAAACAATAACGGATGTTTTAGTCGGAGAGCTTATTGGCCGTGAGCCAATTTAATTCCACCATGCCAAGAAAAGGGCAGGAGGTACAGGAAACATTTTTCTGAATCTGCTTTGGAGATACATTTTTGGTCATAGTTTCATAGATACAGAAATACACGTCTGATACCAGTTTTCTCAAGCCGCAGAATTGGCATGGTAAATTTCTGGCAGTTTGTTTGAAGTTCTGTTAACATTATAGCAGGGTTTTCTCAATCATTTTTTAAGTTCACACCATTGCGATTTTTAACTCACCGCCTTAGACAATATGAAAAGATTGTTTCTTAGATAAGTATGCAGAGAGTGGTAGTGAGGGAGGAGATTGATCAGGAGCAAATATGTGGGAGAAAGGACGGGCAGAAAGGACGGGCATGTTAAAATATCGGAACCAGCCCCCAGCACGCACAAAGTGAAAAAGCGGGACCCTCACCTGCATCCAACCTCATTTACATTGTGATTTTGACTCCCCATCCCCAGGAGATCCTGAACCGCCTCTCAAACCTTATATGGTCAGAAACTGGCCCTCCAAAGGTACCGGCTGAGTCAGGTACCCCCTGGGCTGTATCTCCCGTCAGTCCCTAGCTATAGGTCTTCCCATAATCCCGGGGCCTTAGGAGACCCCGTGTCTGCCCCTGTTTGGGCCCTGAGCTCTTCTCCCTGTTCTGCTCTCCCGACCTGTCCTGTATACCCGTTGTTCATGTACACATGTTGCTCCTGTTCACCTTATTCGTATTCCTTTTCCGAGTGTCCTGCTCAATTCTTTGGAATGCCAAGAACGTGGAAACAACTCCCCTGTGACCTCCCCATCTGCTAACAGTGTAATCAAGCCACAAGAATAGTGTGTGAATGGCCCACCATAATCTTACCTGCCTTTAAAATGTAAAGAGAGAGCTGCTGCCTTTGAGCGATAGGATTATGGGAGATTTTCCCCTGCTTTTTGACACTGTAGTGTTCAAATTATCTCCAGTGAAAATATGTTCCATTCATACTTAGGAAAGAGAAAGGAAAAATAGCTTGTCCTCTACAAACTGAAAGAGTCCAAGCACTTTAACAGGAAGCTTCCCAACACGATCTTGCTCCAAATACCACATTTTAACATTTAAAGGAAAAGTTTTAAAATGTAAACGGTTGTATGTATTTATGGATTTAACATTTAGAAAACAACTTCCACTGAACAATGTCCGATTTCTCAGGGATGCTCTGCTCTGTACATGTCATTGGTACCTCAAGTTATAACTTTCCTGATAGTTTCCAGTCCTGTTCAGGACTCTGTGACCACAGGCAAAAAAGGCTTATACTCGCCTGACTCAGTTTGGAGAGGACAAGCTATTTTTCCTAATTATGAATGGAACATATTTTCACCAGAGATAATTTGACTAAAATTAAACAAAATACCTGCTATCACACACTCTCTGTCAATCTCTTTTGGGTTACGCAGTTCTTGGACTAAATCAACCCTTAGCTGTTGAGCTCTTTGTATAACTCAAATCTAGGAATATTTGTATCTATTAACCATCAAGTAGTTCTCTTTTTAAAAAAAAATTTAAATTTTAAATGGAATGCAAAATAAAAACATAAAAAATGATACAGAATTTTCAAACAGGATGATAGGAAATCACCAATGGTTGTTATACTGCATATTGTTATGTTCAAAGTAGTTGTTCAGATTACCGGATATAAGCATGTAAAATTGGTCAAAAAATTAAAAATAAGTAAGCATTAACTGTTCCTTTCGATAAACCAGTGGAAATTAGTGGTACAATTGTCTTAGCTCTCTTGTGTATGTGTGTATGTATGTATGTGTATATATATTTTTTCCCTCCCTTCCTTCTTTCTTTTCTCCTTTCCTTTATCCTAGTTGTTCCTTCCTTTTGAGCAGTTATTTTAGGTTCTTGAGAACAATTGCAGGAGGCGGAGTGTCTTCAGGTAGACCAAAGCAGGTGTCCTTACCACCAAGACGGTTTCCACCCAGAAGCTAACTTGTAAGGCGCATTCCCTGTGTGCCACGGACCGTGGCTTTCCCAGGTGTGTGTCTGGGGATGGATGACTGAGGTGCATTCCCTTCACTCTAGTCCTCACCTTTTGGATAACTTTGGGATTAATTAATCCTTGACTGCTTTTCTTTCCTATGAAAATATAATTCTAGTCAGCAATGTGTGCTGTATTTCAGTACCACAATAACTTCTAGTAACCACTTCTCTAACCAGACAGTTTCCTATCATTTGGATATAGCTAAGTAATCAGGCTGGTATTGTCCCAAGGGTCACCAAGATTTCCTAATTACGATCTAGATTATGCATTTTGCTTTGCAGGAGTAACCCCATATGCTCTATTTAGATTATTTTGCATATGTGCATGGTTTGAATATTAGGATTTTTATATAAATGTCGAAGGCTTTATAGTTTCTGCTAGTGCTTTGCTGCAGATTTAACAGTGCAATTTGAGGCAAATAAGTAAAGCTTGAGAAGAGTAGGACGCACACTGTGACATTCACTGTTCTTTTCCATATTACTGTACTGCACTGTACTTCATCTGAAACTCCAGTGTATTATTGGAACCTGTATTTAATTATAAATGACTGAGGTTGCTATCATTTTGTGCTCTAGCTAGTATGAGACAGGTGAAGCGTTTTCCTATGGGTGGTACATTGCAGCGGCGGTTACTCTCATCTCTTGCTTGGAGTGGGGAAGAGCAGGCGTAACAGACTCTCCTGTGGGATACGTGAGGTAAGTAAAAAGTGCATACTCTCCCTTATGCCCGTGGATACTGAACATTATGATGTTCTGTGTATAATACAGCATTTTTAGAGCTGTGTGTATGTGTCTTATCCTTCCTAGACAGAAAGGGAGAAGCCTGCACAGTACCCTTGTTCGTTTCCTGTGTCACATAGGCTGTGAGTTACTATCTAGCTTTCTAACCTTAGTATCTGTGATATAACGAATGATATATATCTGCTCTTTATTCCTAATTCCTGGCAAGGTCCCGGCAAGTTCAAACCTTTGGAGTTTTCTTTTCTTTTTTTTTTTTTTTTGCGGTACTGGGGATCGAACTCAGGACTCTGCGCTTGCTAGGCAAGCGCTTATTCCACTGAGCTATATCCCCAGCCCCTTTGGAGTTTTCTGAGTGCTAAAAGTGAGAGGAGGGCTGGGGATGTAGCTCAGTGCACAGCATCTGCCTGGCAAGCTTGAGGCCCTGAGTTTGACTCCTGGTATCCCCCGCCCCCCCGCCCCAAATGACAGGAATATCCTTCGCTATTCATAGTAGGCCTCTTCTAACCATACCGGAGTTTATGCTACAAGGTGACTCACAGAGGAGGTGGTCTGGTTGCCTTAGAGACCAACCAGTGGTCAGAGGTTAAAACTTTTGAGCTCAGCCCTCAGAGGAGACTTACTGGCAATTGACTTACTGACATCCAGTGACCTCATAAATCATGCTTCCTGTGCTTGGGACCCAGCCATATCTGTCATTGTATATCTTTTCTTCTAGTTGATCATTGACATCCTTTAAAATATCATTTGTAATAAATTGGTAACAGTAAACTTCTCTTGGGTTCTGTGAGCTACTCTAGCAAATTATGGAACTGTGTGTGTGGGGGTTTAATTCTGGGATCTCTGTCCCACTGGCTTATATATCTGTCTTAATGCCAGTACAATGCCATTCTAATTACTATCATTTTGTTCTACATTTTGAAACAGTATACTGTGATACCTTCATCTCTGTTCTCTTGGCTTAAGATTGCTTTATCTTTTCAGGGTCTTTTATGGTTCTAGATGAATTTTAAGATTGCCTTTTTTATTTCTGTAAAAATTGCCCTGGGATTTTAATGGGATTACATGGGTAAATTGGATATGAAGGTTACTTTGGGTAAAATAGATATTTTAACAGTATCAAGTTTTCCATTTCATAGACATGAGATATGCTTTGCTGTATTTATGTTTTCTTTAATTTACTTATGTTTAATTTATGTCTTCATTTATTTGTTTCCTTTTAATTTCTTTAATTCAATATTTTAAAAATTTAAATACTTAAGTATTTTACCTCCATGGTTAAGTTTATTCTGAAGTATTTTATTCTTTTTGATTTCTTTATAAATGACATTGTTTTCTTAACTTTTTGGAATGATTTGTTGTCAGTAGATAGAAGCACAACTCATTTGTATTAGTTGTATATCCAGCAATTTAGGTATATTTGTAAAATCGAATAGTCTTTTTGTGGTGTCTTTAGGATTTTCTGTGTATAAGATCATGTCATCTGCCAGAAAAGATAATTTTTTTTCCAATTTAGATGTCTTTTATTTCTCTTTTTGATGTAACTGCTTTGGCAAGAAGAGATGACAGTGGGTGATGCTTGTCTTCCCGACTTTGGAGGGAAAGCTTTTAGTTTCTCACTGTTGAGGGTGATGTTATGATGTTAGCTGTGGGCTTGTCATACACGGTGTGTATTATGTCCCAGTAAGTTCCTTCTATTCTATACAACTGCAAGTTTTTATCATGAAAAGTCATTGAATTTTATAATGCTTTTTTATTGCTTCTGTTGAGATGATCATATAGTTTCATTTTTTTATTGTTAATCTGGTGCTTTACCTTAATCCATTTACTTATATTGACCCTGTTATGGTTGATACATTGTGTCAACTTGGGGAATCTGGAGGTTTAGTTGAGTGACTCAGGAGGAAGCTGGGGTGCTTCCTTCCTAAACATCCTGAGCCTGTGGAAGAGGAGGGCATGGAGATTGTGTGAGAGGTTCATGACCCCTGGGTGGGGGTAGGTTGTTTACAATGTAGGGGAGAAAAGGAGGCTGCGGGCAGCCATTCTTCCCTTTTGCTCTGGTTGGTTTTGCTGTGTGCTGCTCCCATGAACAGTTTGCCCTCTGTCATGGGCCACTCTGCCTCAGAACCATCCAAGTGTGGACTGAAACCTCCACAAACTGTAAGCTAAATAAACCTTTCCTTCCTTCATTTTTGGCATTGGGTATTTTGTCTCAGCAACGAGAGAAATGTAACCAAGGCAGACCCATTCTTGAGTCCCAGAGGTAACTGGACTGGGTCACTGTAGAGAACCTAATATGTGCCAATGCACTTATTTTGCTGGTATCTTGTGAGGATTTTTGCATCTAATCTCATTAGGGATATTGGCTGACAGTTTTATTTTCATATAGTGTCTTTGCCTTGACTTGTATTAGGGCAATGTTAGATTCACAAAATGTATTTATAACTGTTCTCTCTTTAAATTTTTGAAAGAGTTTAAGAAAGGTTGGTGTTAATTTGTGTTTAAATAGAATTTACCAGTGATGCCATTTATTCTTGGGATTTTCTTTGTTGTGAAGTTTTTCATTACCAATTCAATCTTGTTTATTATTAGTCTGTTCAAGTTTATATTTCTTTATAATTTAGTCTTAATAGAGTGTATATTTCTAGGAGATAATCTGTTTCTTTTTGGTTATTCAGTTTGTTGGCATATCATTGCTTCAACAACTATGAAATGAAGTGAGAAATCAACAATAAATTTGTTAGAAAATACATCAAATATGGTGAAATTGGACAACACTTTTCTGGGAAAGCTTTAGATAAAAAAAAAAGAAAACTAGGAGTAACTGGAGGCTGACAGGAGTGAAAACAGCTTATCAGAGCCCATGGGAGAGGGTAACACAGGTACTACAAAAGGCAGCACCCTGAGTCCAACATTACAGGGGGAAGCAGGTCTCACATGAACAGCTTGATCCTACACCCCAAGACAGTGGGAAAAGAGGAACAGACATAGCTACAAATTAGCAGAGGAAACAAAATAGCAAAGATTGAAGAAGAAATAAACAAAGTTAAGAAGGAAAATATCAATAGAAAAAAATCAACCAAACTGAGTTTTTTAAAAGAAGATAAGACAGGATTTTTAAGTCTTTAGCTAGACTTAATTAAAAGAGGATTTGAGTACAATCAGAAATGAAAGAGAAGAAATTATAACTGATGCTACAGAAATAAGTATAAAAGAATTCTATGAATGATTATCTTTTTTCAATTTTAAGGAGACAGTAAGAGGCAAAAAACTCAATAAAAGCAATATAGAATTTCATTTATTTCATTTTAAAGAGAGTAAAAAATAATAAAAAACATTAGAAACAATACATAATTTCAGAAAACAATATATGAATTCAACAATGGTTATATTGCATATTGTTGTCTTCAAAGTAATTTTTCCAATTATTAAAAATAAGCATGCGAAATTTGTCAAAAAATATTAAGCATTAATTGCTCTTTTCAATAAACCAACATAAATTAGTAGTACAATTATCTTAGCTATCTTGTCTGTGTGTGTGTGTATTTCTCTTCCATCTTTTTTTCTTTTCTCGTTTTCCTCATCATAGTTCTTCTGAAAAAATACCCAGCAGGAGACTAGCTGGATTGAATGGGACCGCTAATCTTAGTTTTTTGAGACCTGCAGACTGATTTTCACAGTGGTTGTACCAGTCTATGCCTCCCATTAACATTGGGAGGAAGGGTTCCTTTTTCCCTACAGCCTCTCCAGCATTTATTATTGGTTGATTTCTTGATGACAGCCATTCTTTCTGGGGTGATGTGGGATCTGTGTTATTTTCATTTGCATTTCTTGAATGACTAATGATGCTGAACATTTTTTCATATATTTATTTGCCATATGCATTTCTTCATCTGAGAAATGTGTATGCACCTCAGATGACCATTTTGATTGTGTCTTTCAATTTGGGAGGCCTGATTTTTAAAAGTTCTTTATATGTTCTAGACAGAAGTCCTTTGTCTGAAGGACAGTTGGCTAAATTTTTTTCCCAGTTTGTGGGTTTTCTTTTTATCCTGTTGGTGATTTCTTATGATGTGCAAAAACTTTCAGTAAAATGAGATATCAGTTGTTGATTCTTTGAAGTATTTCCTGTGCAGTTTGGTCTTTGTTCATGAATTTTCTGTCTACCCCTATGTCTTCACTATTTCTGCCTACTTTCTCTTCCAGTAGATTTAGTATTTTTGTTTTAACATTTAGATCTGTGATCCATTTTGATTTTAGTTTAGTGTGTGGTGATAGACATGGTCTAGTTTCAGGCTTTGGCATGTGGAAAGCCAGTTTTTCCTGCACTATTTATTAAAGAGGCTATCTTTCTTCCAGTGAGTTTGTTTGGCCCCTTTGTCAGAGATAAGGTGACTGGGTGTGTTTGCGGTTGTGCCTGCATCTTCTAGTCTGTTCCATTGATCCTTAGGTCTGGTTATTTTTGGCTAATACTATGCTGATTTTATCAGAGTAGCTTTGTAGTATAATTTCAAGTCATGGAATATGATGCTTCCTGCCTTGCCTTTGTTGCCCAGGATTGCTTTTGCTATTGTGGGTCTCTTCTGTTTCCAGATGAATTTTAGGAATGTTTTCTCTAGATCTGTGAGGTATACTAGTGGTGTTTTGATCAGGATTGCAACAACACAGAATTTCAAAACAAGATGATAGAAAATTAACAGTGTTATTATATTACATATTGTTATCTTCAAAGTAGTTGCGCAGATTACCAGTTATAGGCATGCAAAATTGATCAGTGTAAGCACTGCCTGTTCCTTTCAATGAACTAAAAGAAATTAGTACTACAATTATCTTAGCTATTTAGTGTATATGTACATATCTTTTTTTACTCTTCCTTTTTTTCTCTTTTCCCCTACCCCAGTTGTTCTTTCCTTTTCAGCAGTTTCTTTCCCTTCCACTATATCTATTGTACATCTTGGATCTTATTTACTCTTTTAGTTTCTTACACTGGGTATTTTTCCAGAACTGAAAATATCATACTACAGTGACATATGTACACTCAAGTTTATAGCAGTACAATTTGTCACAGCTAAATCTTGGAAACAACCCAAATGCCCATCAACTGAGGAATGGTTAAAAAAAGATGTGGTATTTTTATATAGTGGAATATTACTCAGCCTGTTCACACACAGGTTCTCTGGGGATCGGTTATAAATGTGCTCAGCAGAATTTGGGAAGTCCTGTGGCTCTTTCCCTCCCAAATTTCCCTGCTCCTTTCTACAGTCATGGTCTCCTCAGCGTTATTTACTTATTTATTTTTTGTTCCCTCAAGCTTAGTTTTTCCAAAAGGCTTCGGGTGCTGCGCATGATCTACTCTGTTGCTTCCTACAGCTGGACAGACAGTATCTTAGTCTGTGCAGGGCCCTCCTCTGAGGGCGTGGGCACCGAGATCTGACATTTTCCATTCAGTGTCCGTTGCCTTCATGTTGGTGCTGTTTGTAACATGTCCTGGGTTTACAGGTTTTTTATATAGGAGTATTGTTCAGTTTTGCTCTTGGTCTATTGTTTGCCAAAGCAAAAGTCTTTTTCCCAGAGCTTTAAAACAATTACTTTGGCTGTGCATGTCACTTTAGAAAAGCAAATTTTAATCTGATCAGTTTAAAAAATAATCATTGTTGATATTTTAATGTGTGTGTGTTCATTATTCAATCGATGATCCAGAATATATAAAATACATAATACAGCATGTATACATCTACATACATATAAATACATGCCAATACATAAAGACACAGACACGCAGTGGTGTCATCCTGCTCACGTTACTTGATTTTCTCTTTGTAGAAGGAGCCACCTTTTTATCGTCAGTGCATGTGTGCAGTACGTAATGTTGAGGTTCCAGTGGAGTTGTACACGCATGTAATGCCTCTCAGTCCCTTTTCTCACCCTCTGTCCCTTCCCCCCCTCCCCCACCTCTTGATCCCCGTCCCATCTGAGAAAGCTCTGCCTCCCTGCATCTTATTGCCTGTCTTTTTCTCTTTATTTATAATTTGAGTTTATGCTATAAGAGAAACCACCTAATAGTTAAGTTTGTGTGTCTGATTAATTTTACTAAATCTTAAAATTTCAAGGAGCATCGTGTTCCTTAAATGACTCAGCTTTACCTTTCTTTATGGCAGAGTAGTACTCCATTGTGAGTAAATGTCACATTTTCTTCATCTAGTCATCTGGTGGTGGACATGTAAGTCCCTTCCAAGATTTGGGTTTTGTGAACTGTGCTGCTATAAACATGGATAATTGTTTAAGGTTGTGGAGGTTCAGTGTGGAAGTGCAGGAAATGTTTTGGAGAGGGGTAGCCATGATGGTTGTACAATGCTGTGAATGCACCTGGTTTTCTTTACATAAATACATATATCTTTCCATGTCTGACCTAGAAATATAATTTTACATTCTTCTTTCTTGATTGCTTAGTTGGTGTTTGACTTTTCTTTTTTGGGGGGTAGTACTGAGGGCAGGAACCAGGCACTCGCTAGGGAAGCTTTGTGCTTTTACATTGAGCCACACCCCCACCCTAGGCTGCTTATGTTTTCATTGTCTGTACATTTTTTATAAATTGTATTGTCAATGCATAATTTTGTTTATAATTTTTCATTATTAAATGTATAGTCCGTTTTAAATTTTGTATTATTATATATAATATTTAAGTGACTATCCGTATTGCTAGTATTGTTATTTGAATGAATTACTTTACTAGGGCAAATTCCTAACAATGATATTGTTTCATGAACCATGTACACTAATTCATTCTATCACAGTATGTAAGAGGCTGGTACTCAAAAGGATGAGGTCTGAATCCCCTTATTAGACAAAGAATCTTTGCACATGTGATTACATTAATGAGTCTATGGTGGAAGCTTTGTCTGTGGTTATTAATGCAATCACAAATGTCCTTCTAAGAGAGAAGCAAAAGGAAATGACAAACAGAAGAAAGGACAGTGTGAACATGGAGGCAGAGATTACAGTGACGTAGCTACAAGCCAAAAGGTGCTGGTGGTCCCTGAAAGCTAGGAAAGGAAGTACTGCATTCTCCCTGTAGGTCACAGGCAGGCCGTGTCCCTGCCAATATCTTGATTTGAGTTTAAAATCTTTGTGAGATAATAACTTTCTGAAGTCACTAAATTTATGGTAATTTGTTAAAATAGCCCAAGAAACTAATGCAAGGTTTGAGAACAAGTGGTGTTTTATTTTTTTCTCACCTTGTGGAAATTCCTTCTGATCTGTAGAGGTAAAACTAAACTTTTCTCTATTTCAAAAGCCTTTGAGTGTGGGAAGATCCTGGCTTCTGTCTATATTTCTTGGCTATTTTGAATCCTTGGATTAGACGTCAGTCGATGAAACAGGCAATGTGCATTTAGTAAGTTTTTAAAATGAATTACTGTTTTCACAATTATCCCCTAGTATAAGAATCTAGTGAGAGTGATGTAGAAGAGATCAGACTTAAGTAACTTATGTTCTGTGTAGTTTGTTGTGTGATTTTTAGTTTCTGAAAATAAATGTTTCTTCTTTTCCGGAGTGCAAATTTAAGCTTCTGAAAGGCTATAAAATAGTTCCTAGGAAGTTTATATCTATTTTCATCCTCTGAACAGTTTGAGAAACTCATTCGAACCACAAAAAGCGAATTTGGAAGTAGTTAAAGCATTTTCCATTGGAGACAGATGTTAAATTCGGTGCCACCACACTGTGAACGTTACCCCCAGCCCCTTTTTAGTTTTTATTTTTGAGACAAGACCTCTTTAAGACAATAATTATCCAGAGTAGGCTCAAACTTGGGATTCTCCTGCCTCAGCTTCCCAGGGTGCTAGGATTTCAGGTATGAACCACAATGTCCAGTGACATTCTCTTTTATTCTTTATCTTATATCATCTATAGATAAGATAACATGCTATATACTTTAGGAATGCAATATTTTATGCTTTGCTGAAAAATGTAGCGTCTTTTGTGTGTATTTCTTACCTCCTTTTTACCTTTTTCCTATGTCACAAATTTTTCCCACCAGGAAGTCCATGTTAACAAGCTGCTATACTCTCTCATACTATTCTCAAAGGTCATGTACTCACATACAAACAGGGTTTCTAGGCCAGCTACTGAAGAACACCACTTACTGGAGAGCAAGACAGACATCCTTCTAAATACAGTGATATCTTGGTTCACGAACGTTTCTGTTTGCAAACAATCTGCTCACAAACAATCTGCTCATAAACAAAAACGTTCAGAAAATTATGCTTCCATTTGCAAATTGTGTGTCTGGTGACAGATGAGACTATGGCCATCATCCCCCCACAAATACAGACACGGCCATCTTTCCCAGAATTGTGAGACAAAGTAAGTTTGTAAACTGGGGTGCCATTGTGTGTTTTTGTGTAAAGGTACTTCTGTTAAAGGGGATTTTGAAGTGTGGACTTGCTAGGGGAAAGGGTATCCTACCTTTAGTTTTAGCAAATGTCACTAGACTGTTTCTAAGAAGGCTATGTCATTTCTTATTTTCATCAGTAAGGCAGAAATATATCCATTTTCCTTGTCATTTACAAAAGCAGCAGATACTCCTACTAGGGTATCTTGGGTTTTTGATGCCTATAAACCTATAATTTAGAACTCCCATGTTATTTCTTTTTTCTCATAGTTATAAATATTATTTCCTTGCCATATTATATTTTATCAAACCTTCAAATTACTGTGAAATACAAAAGATAACATATATCTCAGTATAGCTCATGATTTCAATTAAAACGCCATTAGTATTTCATAATTTAAGATAATCCTCTGGTCATTGGTAAATAATCTATATATATTTCTTTTTTATATTTAAGTCATAGTCATACTGTATTTTATGTAGATTTCATGTAAATAAGGCCCTCTTTATGGAATAATTTCATCAAATATTGATATAACAGTATAGATTTCCTCTCTAATTTAATGATGTTAGGACTTGTAGATTTCCTTGGACTCCTAGAATATACCTTAGCTGATCACATGGTATTAATATTCTTTGATTGATTGTTGAATTCCATTGCTAATATGTTATTAAAATTTTTAACTTATTCATAAGTTACATTGGTCTACAGTATCCTATTATGGTTTTGATTTACAAGTGTGTTCAGTGACTTTATAACATGAGTTGAAGAATAATATTCCCTTACCTTATGAATTAGGACAGTTTGCAGTATGTCACAATGTAATATTCTTTTCTTTACCTACCTCAACTTATTTCTGAATCCATCTAGTCTGGGTAAGATTTTTAAGCTTTCTTTTAAATCATAAATTTGTTCTGTTTTATGGTAGTTAATTTAAATTTTCTACTATATTTTGGCTTAGTCTGGTAACGTATTTTGTTATAACATTTTATAGCTTCAAAGGAAGGCATTTAATGCTGTACACAGTTGATGTGTCCAATGGATTTTGACTATGAAGTATCTTTTCCATTACTTTCTGACTAGTTTTTAATTACATTTTTTTTGACCCAAAGGTTATGTGCTTTGGTGAGTATTACTTCAATCTCTGTTTCATAGTATTTATTAGTATTATTGGGCTTTGGCTGCAGCAGGTGGATCACATAAAATCTACTTTAAAAACATCTCTTAAAATAATTTGTTAAAGGCTTGAAAAATCAAATGAAGAGTCAAATTTTGTGAATGTACATATTCATTCAAGAAGAAATCATAGAACCCAGCTCCGTGCCAGCCTTTGTTCTATATGCTGGGTACTTAGCAGTGAGCGGCATAGAGAAACTTCACTTTCTGGACTTTGATATTTTCATGAAATAATAATTTTCCTCTGAGAAATACATGTATAACTAAATTTATTGTTTCATTTAATTTCTCTTTGTCCTCACTTCGTCTCCTAGATCTGTTCAGCTTGCAAAGATTTGCCACTATTGTTCTTTTTTTTTATCTCTGTTTCATTTGTAACAATTTTCTTTCAGATTTTACACTCTTTTTTTTTTTGTGCCAGTAGTTGAACTCACGACCTCATGCTTGCCAGGCAGGCGCTATGCCGCTCAGCTATATTCCAGGCCCTTACATGCTTTGAGCTTTTCATGATTATATGTTTATGGTATCCATCATATTAGATTTAGCATCTTTTTATTTTTTAATTTTTTTTATTTAAAAAAATAAAAGCACAAAAACATATTAACAGACACAAATTAGCATAAGAAATAGTACAATCAAAACTGATTTACAGACAAGGTGACATGGACTCAACAATGGCTGTTGCTTTACCTATTCATATCTTCAAAGTGTATATACGTGAACACAGATACAGACATGCAAAATTGGTCAGACAATTAATCATCTCAACAACAGAAAAAAGACAAAAAACAAAAAACCAAAGACAAAAAAAAACAATAGTTGCTGCTTTGCATATTGATATTTTCGAAGTGTGTGTTCAGGATAACACATACAGACATACAAGATTGACAGAATAACCCGTCATCAATTATTCCTTAGCATTAAGTGACATAATACAATAGTAGAACCATGTTAGCCCTCCTGCACATATGTATATACATATATACATATATACATTTTTGCCTCTTTCTTTTCTCCTTTCCCTCGTCCCATCTGTTCTTTGTTTTTGAACAGATTTCCTTCATGTCTCTTAGTTTATATTCCCACGCTCGGGTTCTTACACCAGTGATACAATACGTTGCCTGCACATGTACCGCTGATTTATTTCACTTATGAGTATGGACTCCAGTTTTGACCACTTGCCTACAAAGTCCCCAAAACT